>CM038224.1:131467675-131565561 GCA_021442155.1 Cymbidium sinense
ACAAGAAATGATAAATTCTATCAAAAACCTCAAATAAATCAGAATATGGATAAGGAAATCCCAAGAGATATTGTCAAAAGCTTTGTAATATCTAATTTGAATACTGCCACCTCTTAGCATCTAAATTATGAATTTAATTTTGTAAAGCAAGTAATATTATTAGAAAGATCTACCTCTAACAAAACTAGTTTGGTTTAGAGAGATAATCCTATGAAGTAAAGGACTGAGCCTGCTGGTTAAAATTTTAAAAATCAGCTTATTGAAGAAAGTGCAAAGACTAATAGACCTAACATCACTCCAATAGTCCGGATTATCTTTCTTAGGTATGAGAACAATAGAAGTGCTAGAAAAATATCTAGGAAAAGGATTACCATTAAAAAAAATCAACCACAGCCTCAACCAAAACATTTTTAATAATAAACCAGCATTTTTGAAAAAATTGGGTAGTGAAACCCTCCGGACTAACAACATAATCTATGTTCATGCTATTAAGAACTTTAAATATTTCCTCTTCATTAGGAACAATAGTAAGAAAATCATTGTCATTATTGTTTATAATAGAAGGAATCAAGTGCGATTTAGAAATAGCAACTCTTATTAAGCATATTTCTAAAGTAATTAATGGTTGAATCCTTAATATCATTATTCTCTGTAATCCAATCTCCATTATCATCATTAATTTTTTTTAATATTATTTAAAGCTTTCTTTTTATTAACTAAAGCATGGAAATATCTAGTATTTCTATCACCATCCACTATATGTTTGCTAGTATCTTTGGCAATAAGCTCTTCCATATTTTGAAAATTAACAAGTTTATCTTTCACCTTAGTCAAGTCCTTAATCTTAGTAGGATCAGACATAATAGAGACTTCAAGATAACAAACCAATTTTTCTATTTCTTTGATATTAGCAAAATGGTTTTTAAAACAATGCTTATTCCACAAACCCAATATTTTGTTTAAGTCTTTTAAACTTAAACCAAATCTATTCATCCCCAAAATTGAATTGTCAGGATGTAAGGGAGCTTTCTAATTGTTAGCCACAACATTAAAGAAATCAATATATGAATCCACATGTTATGAAATCTAAAATAAGAGAAATTTTAATCTATTAGAGTTATGTTTAATAGAAACCAAAAGAGGAGCATCTAATAAGGTTCTGCTTAAATGATTGATAGAAGGCCATTGAGTAATCCAATGAGTATTAAAAGAATCTGTCCAACCTTTGCCAAAGGCTAGAGTTTTGCCAAGTAAATTTGAACCCTTAAAGCCAATATCAATCAAATTGCAATCAAGGATCATATTGGAAAATTCTTCCATGGAAGGAATATTAGAGGCAACCACCACTTCATTCTAAGAGAATAAAATAGTGTTGAAATGCCTACCAACAAACCAAGGTTTATTGATAGAGGTATAAAATTCCTTAAATCTTCCCAAAGAAGATTTCTACTGCATCTATTACAAGATGCATAGACAAAAGAGCCCAAAACACAATAGTCACCATAAGATATTTGAGCATTAACAACTTGTTGAAAATCATCAAGAATAGAAGCCACAAAATTATTCCAAAACACCAAATTTTATTACTAACATTAGAGAAAAATTTATTGAAACCGATCATTCTAGCAACATGTTTAATTTTTTTGCATGAATAAGAGGCCAAAATAATAAGTAAAGAAATATTATGAATAACAAAGGTTTCTAATATTTATGAATAGAGAGGTATAATCCCTCTAACATTCCAAATAAGAAAATTAAACATAAGTAAAAAAAGGGGTTAAGAAAAAGTTAATTAAGAGAGGAGAGAGAGGCCGCAGTAGGTCTAGTGTTTTTGGACAATTTAGGAGGGAAGTTTTTAACATTTTTTTTTCTTTTTAGCATGATAACATTTGGAAACCATTTCCTTTTCATAGAATCATCATTCGAGAAGGATTTAGCAACATTTTTCATAGATTTAGTGGAAGTCTCCTAAATAAAAGCGAGTTCTACTTCTTCCAAGCCATTAGAATTTATTAAAGGTAAATGAGCATCAGCTATAGCAAGTGAGGGAGCCAAAATAGATTTATTAAGAAGGCAAGTGTGAACATCAAGCCCTTCTTCTTCAATACCCAGATTATTAGACAAAACCAAATCTTTTTGAGAATATAAATCATCCTAAACTAAAGCAAAGTTAGGTTTTTCAAACTGAATATCATGAGAAACCAAATCCATATTCTCCATTGAATTCGAATGATGCATAACATTGATATCCTCATTAATATTTTCAATTAAAGCTTTATTTTCAACAATTAAAATTGGTAAGGATGGGGGATCGACTCAGAGGAAAAAGAATCATCATCCAAAAGTTTAGAGAAATTATTATTTTATTCATTAGAAACCTTCAATTGCATAGAAGAAATAAGTGGTAAAATTTATTAGAACATTCAATGAATCCTTTTTTTAATTAACTTTTGATATTTAGCGTGGTCGCCTAGTTAGAACAATAGTTTCCTTAATAGAAATTTTCTTTTTTTAGGTGAGGATGCAAATGAAACATTCAATTAATGCTCTGGGAATTTTACAATGAGAACAAAAAAGTGAAATTTTCAAAATCAACTTTCTACATATAACCATAATTTTAGATCCCAACCGATTTATTTGGGGTGTTTCTTAGTAATGTCTAATTCAACAAGGATTTTAGTAGAAGGTTAGATTTTGCCATCGATCAATTTGCAACAAGACCAAATAAAGCACCCACAGTAAAAAGGAATTGATGATTAATGAAATGAATTCACATATTGGGAAGAGAAATCTAAACTGAAATGATTGGGGATTCTTCCCTAATATGAAATAGTGGAATCCATTTCAGTAACCTCATTTGGAAATTGAAAGCAAAATAAGAATGATAAGTAAAAAATATGTGATTAATCCAAATCATTCGTTAACTGAATCAAAATTATGGTGGGGATCAATAAAACCAATCATAAAAGCACCCGAAAGTTTCAGACTATGAAAGAAAGTGTGAATATTTTCTATCTTATGAAGAGTAAACTTTCCAACCAAAGTAAATTCAAACAGCTTAATAAGCTTTTCCACAATCGACGTGCACGTAACCACGTGCATGCCTCAAAAGAAGTCAAAATAAGTTCCGTGGACTCACTAATCCTTATCCTTACAGGATGTCTTTGATTGATTTTAAAGTAGTTGAAGCCAAGGTAGTTAATGTCCTAGTAGAATCCATTGGATCTGTCGATTTCTCCCATAGAATCATCGGGGAAGATGCCAAGCCATGACGTCACTCCAAGTAAAACAAAAGCGGTCAGTGACCATCGATTGAAAATGGAATCTAGTGAGAATCATACTAAACATCCTTCAAGCGATGGCCAAAATGCTAAAAATGAGAGGGGAAAAGAGGAATCGCCAGAGCAAGAGGTCGAGGGCTCAGGCGGAGGGTGGGTTTATGTTAAGGTTTTTGTATTTTTAGTTTAGTTTATTTTTTATTATTTAGTTTATTTTAGGTTTATTTTATTATGTTTAGGTTTAGGTTTGTGGTTTGGGGTTGGGTAGGGTTTGTGGTTTAGGGTTTAAGTTTTAGGGTTTGTGGTTTAGGGTTTAGGTTTAGGGTTTTAGGTTTAGGTTTAGGGTTTTTAGAGTTTAGGGTTTTAGGGTTTAGGGTTTAGATTTTGTGGGTTTAGTTTAGTCTAGGGTTTAGTTTTTGGTTTTTTTTAACTAAGAATAAATTCAGATTCAACATTTCTTCTTTTTGATTTCATCAACCAAGTAACACACTATTGACCTCACTTTTGGAGTGAGGTCTCAACCTCCTCTTCTTAGACCTAGGAACCTTCTAGAAAATATGATTTTCTTAGTCGTAAGACACTTCTAGAGATTATGTGAGACTTAGAAGGGTTAATCATAAGATTATGCCATGCCTTAGGGACTTAGGAAAGTGACCTACCCTATAGCCTAAACCCAATCCATGTACACCTTCTTAAATTCAATTCAAATCCAAATTTCCAACCAAACCTCAAACTCAATTTCAAATCCAAATCCAAGTCCAAACTCAATTCCAAATGATTGAAACCCAAGATGAAATCCAAAGTTGAAATCCTTCTAAGCCCTTTAATCAACCTTCATGAACATAGCCAATATTCCATCCAATTCAATCAAACTCAATTGATTTTCTTATAAATCAATTACACCTTCAATTATCTTCTCAAATATAAATAAAATATAAATTCAAATAGCCAAAACCAAATTCAAAATCAAATCAAAAAACTTTTATTTCCTTGAACTTGGCCAAAACCCATCTAAATCAAGCCAAAATCAATGGATTTTCTCTTAAATCAATCATTCCTTCAATCACCTATCTTAAATAAAACCTACAATCATAAATACCAACCAAAAGTCAAACCCAACCCCTAGCCCATTTGACTGAAATATTCAAATGAACCAAAACTCATTTGAATCCAATTTGTAATTGAATTTATATATCAATCTCAAATATATATATAAACTCAAATAAATCAAGCCAACTAAATTGGTTCACTTGACCCAAAGTGTCCAATTTGATCTACATGAACCAAAATCCAATTCAATCCAAACCAAAGTGAATTAAGCCAATCCAAACTTCATGACATGATTGTTGATCAACCTAGATGATCAATTTATAAATTGGGTCAAACCAAGTCAACCCAGCATGTTGACCAAGTTAACCCTTTATCCATATGAACCCAAACTAGCCAAATTGCAACCTAAGCCAAATCCATCAAAACCAATGATTCAAATCAACCCAAAATCAACATTTAAACATGACTTGACCTTCAATTGAGCCAAACCTAGCCCAATTGGTCCTCATGACCCAAGTTGACCCAAATTGACATAAAGGGGTCAAATTAGACTAAACCCAAATTAAATCAAATTTAAATCAAACCAAAGCATACAATCCTCTCCAAATTATCATATGAACTTGACATAACCCAAGGTTTGACCAATTTGACCAATTGTTAGCTTATTTTGACCCATTTTGACCCAAATTGGTCAAATTGTGCCAAACCTAACCAAATGAACTCCAAATGACATGAAATTTGATCCAACTCACTTTTGGTTCATTTCAAATCTACCAAAATCAAATTCAATGCCAAATGACCACCTTACCCTTAGGTTAAGGGTATCACATAAGACAAAACACCTATGTAAATGGCCATTTCTTTTCCTTGGCCACTCACTCATCAATTGTTCCAACTAGGCTCTGCCAACCTACCCAAGAGGTAGTTGGGTCAGCTATGACTCATGTGGAAGTGAAATCACCTTTCCTCCCCCATTGGAGCACTTGGCATGAAGGATCCACTTCCCTTCGCTAGGAATCCCACTTGTCCTTCATACCTCCCATGCACAGCCAACCAAATTAAGCCACCTAAGGAGAATCCTAACCACCCTAAGCCAGGACACTGATTGGAGCCAAAATCACCATGAATGAGGTGATTTTTGGATTGAAGACAAAAATAGAGGCAAAAACTCTTCCTCACACACTCATTTCACTCTCTTAGAGATTCCAAACCAACCAGCAACCATTCCCACTTGGTTTTAAGGAAAAGTCATCAAAATCAAGTGGATTTTAGAGGAATTAGTGGATACATTATTTTGAAGTGAAGAGCAACCCATTCCAAAGCTTCTTTTGCACTTAGAGCGCACTTGGATCATCACCACCATCAAAAATCATTCTCTGAGATAATTTTCAAGAACCATAACAGCCTTAGGTTCTTTTGTGTCAATTTTGTTTGATTTTAGGAATTTTCTTTAGATTACCCTTGCATTTTATTTTACATTATCCCCACACATTGTGAGTGATTTGAAAGATCGCCAAACTTGAGCCTAAACAAAGTTTTCGCTTCAATTTTCACACAAGAATCACAAAAATCTTGCCCAAAATAGTGTTCCTTCGCTTCACCGTGATAGCCATCCGATCTATCGCTCGGAGATAGACCACTCATCATATGGATCATGTAGTTCATCAATGGATCACGCATGATCATATGCGATCACTCATCAATCAAAGATCGGATATACATTGAATTTGATTCCTTGTCCGCATTTTGCTATATTGATATGGTACCATGCACATACCATGCCATGCATGGTCCAAATAATGTTACAAGCGACTGGGTTATGTAAGATATTAGATTTTCTTCTTTAAAATTTCTTTAAAACACATGAAACTTCAAAATTTCAAAAAAATAAAATAAAATACTTAACTAAAAATTGCAAATAATGGCTCATTAGATTTATCTTTCCAAGAGGAATCTAATGAATCCAAAAGCCCCAAATTTCATTAAATATTTTGAGCTTTAGGGAAAATCAAATTTCATTAATTAAATCAAAAATGTACATTAGATTGATTTGAAAATTTTTAGAAATTAAAAGTGAGCTTAAAATCTACCTACCATACAAATTTCAAGTTAAAAGGATTGGATTTGGAGATATTGCATTTCAAAGTTCAAGTTAAAATAAATTAATGGAATTTATAAAATCATCAAAATTCATTTAAATTAGTTAAAACTTTGGAAAATTATAATAAATCATAAAAATTATAAAATGTAAGTATATATTTATTTTTTGAGGTATTTAGAGAGATTCAATTAAAATTGATCTTAATTTTAAATCATAATTAAGGCTTAATTTGGGTTTGATTGAAAACTTAATTATCTTAATTACTCTCTAATTACCTAAGTAATTAATCCCAAACTTTTGAGGTTGATTAATGAGTTCTCCTCCCATAATTTTTTTTTTGGGATTTATTGCTTGGTTAATTAGAAATTTGTTATCTTAACCTTAATTACTTTCCCAATTAATAGAAATTAATTAAAATTCTAAATAGTAAGGAAATCATTAATAAGCCTGCTAATCATTGTGAAATAGTGAATAGGCATGGGGAATAGGGATCTCTTTCCTAGTCTTTTCTTAAGTCCATTTCACTTGAACTAATTAATTTGGATTAATTTATGCTTTAATTTATTAATCAAATTGCTTAATTAATAAATTTGAAACTATAATCACATGGAATCTTAATTAATCAATTCATGGGTAGATTTTTAGGTGTACAATAACCTAAATACATTTAAGGAAATTATGGTTAACCCACTTGTGTGAGAAAACCATGAAAGTAATTTTAAGTTTCTTTACTTAATTAATCACTAATTATGAGCTAATTGGATTAGGCCTCTTTCAATTCTTAGGTTCATTGTTGATTTAATTTCCAATGTATGTACATATCATGTAGGCTCATAATTACTTGGTTAACTAAATTAAGGCAACATAGGTAAGGGTTAATTAATGGATTTAATGCATAACACAACCTAATTAAACCATAAAATCAACTTAATTATTTTTCATTAAACCAAATTGAATCATAAGCATAGGAATGGGTTAGGATCAACAAACTTTCCCTCATTTATTCAAACCAAATCAAATATGAAATTGAAAGTTATAATTAAAAAGCCTTGGTTTTAAATTCTTTTATTTTATTTTATTGTACTTAGGAATTAATTTAATTGAATGAAATCACATGTTTATGCTCATTCATTTATTTCCAATCATGTTAAATGTTGCATGTCATTTGAAATCATACTTTAATCTTTTCAAAAATTAATCAAATCAAATGGTTTTCCTTTATTTCTTGCATGTGTTGATTTAATTTATTATATGTGTATTATTATCACTATTAAATCCAAGCATATTTTCCAAAGCTTATAAATGATTGGTTATATATGCTTTGAGAATGTATGTAATTATAGATTAAATGTATGAAGTGAAGCTCCTTTCCTTTTATTCATGTATTGATTTATGTAAGTGAGAATGTTAATGGGTATATAGTCCGGACATCCTGAATACAAGGTTTTAGTTAGTGCCAATGAGGGCATATGATTACCTCAATTCCTTGGTTTAACAATGGCACATACTCCATTTGATTTCATTCTTATGTATTTCAATACTAAAATTTGGATGAGGCTTTAATTCATATACATAAATGATTCAATCAAATTAAATATCATTTTTTTGCATGATTTTCATTCTCCAAATTATGATACATGTGTATGTATTTAAGAAAAGTGGTATATAGTCTGGACATCCCAAGAATATGAGTCTTTAGCTAGCCCTAAGGATGTTGATTACCTCACTTCCTTAGTTTGACAAAGGCACACTGATTAGGTCTTTTATTCATACATGTGTGTATTTAATTTGAGAATGGTAATCCTTCCTTTTATTAAAAATACATGCATTTCCAATTATTCATGTGATTGAATTAATTGATCATGTGTTTGGAGCTTCTTTCTTATGTTCATGGATGTAAATTTACATATGATTTGAATGTAATGGTATATAGTCTAACATCCCGAGAATATGAGGCTTTATAGCCAAGGAAGACCCATCATGCCTTAAGAGTTCTTATTAGGTGATTAGGTCCATTATAGGCTGATAATTTCTATCTTTCTAGATAGTGCATCTTTTTCTAATGTCATACCCGATCATTTCAATAAGTACCCCCTAAGATCTACGTGGTGTCCAACATCTCAAAAATAAACACCATAGATTTTTACACTCACTGGGAGGGTTCCTCTCTCCATCTCTAGTAGAAATTATTGTCTCCAAACATCGATAGTGGACTTGTATTTTATATGGGTCCTAGACTATCTTCTTTTGGCACTTAGCCTATTTTCATCCTTAGGTTGAGCTAGCTAGTAATCTAGATTTTAAGACCTTAGTCCATGTAGGTCTTAAAACCCTATTATTTCCCCAATAGGTAAAAAAATTTGAATTAACTAAAGAAGACTAAAATTTAGAACCTCTTTACCATTCTAGTGAGTAAGGTTCATCTCATACTTAAGAAAATAAACTCTTTGCAAAAAATATATACTTTCAAAAAAAGTACTTCAAATTAAAATTCACATGATAAAAGATTTGCATTTAAAGATAACCAAACCTCATGCAACAATATCCATGATTGTTGCATGGAGGTTTTTTTTTCAAAATTTCAAAATCAAATAATTTTAAAATCCTTTTTTCAAAAGCACATATCTCGAAATAGTAATCTCCATTCAACACACCTAAGCTCGTTGAATGAAGATTATATTTCCAAACAAGATCATGACATAAAATTGAAATTTCATTTAGCACAAAAATATTCCATCATCAAAAGTCAAAAAGAAAAATATAATTGATTTCCAATTAAAATACCAAAATTTGTTAAATGGAAGTGTCCTTTTCAAAATCACTAAAAATTAAAACACATTTGAGTTCCATTTGACATACCCAAATTTGTCAAATGAGAATTCCCATTTTCAAAAACAAAAGCAAATTGGACTCTACTTAACATACCCACATTTGCTAAGTAGAGTTCCCTTTTTTTAAAATAACAAAAAAAATCAAACACACTTGAACTCCATTTGACATACCCAAATTTGTCAAAAGAGAGTCCCACCTTTTCAAAATTGAAAACAAATTGAACTTTATTTAACATACCACATTTGTTAAATAGAAGTTTTCCTCTTTCAAAACAAAACAAAACAAACTCTTCAAACACACTTGATCCCTACTTAACATCCCAAATTTGTTAAGTAAGGGTCTTTTTTTTAAATTAAATCAAAATATATCAAACACATTGGGCTTCACTTAGCATAGTTAAATTTGCTAAGTAAGGATCCCATTTTCAAATCAAATTCAATAAATCAAACACATGACACACATCATTGTAGAAAACTAAAAATTCTTTCAAAAAATGGGTTCAAACATGCACTTGAATTGCTCATTTAACATACATAAATTTCCTAAGTGAAGATTCCAAAATCAAATCCAAAACAAAGTCAATTGACCCTCCATTTAACATACCCAAATTTGTTAAATGAGGGTCTCAAACATAAAATCAAATTCAACTGTGAGCTAATGGAGGCATTACTTAAGACCCTCTCTAAAACATTTGAACACTATTCAACATACCCAAATTTATTGAATGTGGGTTCTAAATTTAAATCAAATTCAAAGTCTCTCCTCCAGAAAAACAAAAAATTCAAAATATCTCCAATATTTGAACCCCATTTAGCATACCTAAATTTGTTAAATGAGGGTTCCAATTCAATAATCAAATCAAGTAAACAATTCAAGTCAACAACATTAAAGCAAAAGACTAATATGGTTCTCTTTCTAGCACTGCAAAGATTCCAGCCCCCACGACCATCAGTAGAGAGGTGGTGGCAAGCAAGAAGCCACTTTTTTAGTTTGACCAACAGTCTGATTTTGAGTTTCCCTAACCAAGGGGGAAAAGCCATAAAAGTTCCTTCAAGAGCCAAGAATAAGATCAATAAGGATTTTTGAATATGTCTTATCCATTCTAGATAAGTATGACTCAAATGATTTGAATCCTAATTCCCAAAAGAAGACAACTCTCAGAACAATAATCACAATAATGATCAATCCATAAAATAGTAGTACATGGACTTGATGTCTTTAAGGATTCCAACTCAGTGGAGGTACCCCATTCAAACTTTCGTGGTGTCACTATCGACAAAGAGTTAGAATCACCATATCTAATAGAAGAAATTTTGGGCACCATAAAAGAGTAGGTAGACATCAATTCCACCTCTCTTTCAAAAGATATCACTTATTATTGTTGTAGTGTTCCTACCACTTTGATCAACACCATAGGAAGAAGCAAACCAATCATTGGAAATAATCAAATTCTATTTCCTTCTTATGATACATCTCACAATCCAAAATAAGGGCATCAAACTATTCAAGGTTAATCATAAGGTCCTAAACTATCTAGGAAGGTTGCCCAGCTAAAATAATGAGTGCACCTCACCTTCTAAGGAGATAGAGAGTGTTTAATTGGAACTTAACCTAATTCTTCCTTGCTCAGTTAGGAAACCTTCTCAAGTCTTACTCAACATAGAATATCTTATGGAAAAGAAAGACAAGCAATCCTTTAGAGAACACAATATAAATAAAGACTCAAAAAGGAAAAAGGAGAGATAGAAAAATGAAACAAAAGAGAAAGAAAAAAAAAAATGAAAAAATGAATGAAAAAAAAGAAGAAGAGAAAGAAAAGAAGAAAAAGAGAAAAGTATCACCAATAATAATACACATTAATTTGGAATCCAAAGGATAAATCATGTGTAAAGGTGTAAATTCAATGAGAGAGAAATATATATATATATATATATATATATATATAAGAGAGATATATATATATATATATATATATATATATATATATATATATATATATATATATACAAAATAAATTTTGAGTCTACTTTTGACAAGTCTTTGGAGTAGATAACAAGAAACAAAAGTTCTAAAAGGATAACTCATGAATGATATGACTAGAAACTTATCAGTTCTTATGTAAAGTAGGTGTAATGTAATTTAAATACACACAATTCTCCTTTTCTCATGTTTGGTACACAACCATGTAAAATTTTATGATATTTGAAATTCCTTTCCTAGCAGATTCTCCATGTAAATGAAATACCCCAATTGAGCAATTTAGTAGTCACTTAACAACCGTAGAACTCCTCTCACTATAATCTTTTGCATACCCACCTTTATAACCAAGCAGTGTGAGAGAACAGAGTCACAAACTCAATAAGAGGTGGGGTCACCTCGACATTCTCTCTTTTGAGCTATGTTGAGTCAACCACAGTGGTCAAGAACCTTCTATCTAGAAAACTCTTCCATATCAGATTAGGTACATCCTTTTCCTCCCTTTCTCCACTTATTTTTTTCTCATTCTCTTTCTCCTGTCTTTCTTAATTGCATTTTAGTGGTTATTTTATTCTTTCCTTGGAAGAAGGATTGAGGAGTTTAGACTGCTCTTTGAAAGAAATGATTTTGAGCCAAGAGTGGAATATTATCTAAAAGGTGGATAAGAGAGGCATTTATCGATGAGGTTTTGCGGTGGATAGAGGTATCAATTGGCAGGAAGAATAAAGGTGAAGGAGAAAGTGTCTGGCAGATGAAATGGGATTGCTTGCATCGTTAGGATTCAAGGGTTTAAATACAAATGTTTTAAAATTCTTCTATCTAAAGTAATTTTCAATATTTCTGCTTAATTTTTCATTATTTTATCGTTTAGGAAAACTATTACTTAAATTGGAACTAGCTTGAATATTTCATGATAAAAGAATTAGCTGTGTTGATTGAAATCCTTACAATTGAGCTCAAGTTCAAACTAGATTAATAGTCAATCTCTAATTAAGATAAGATAATTTAAAGTCAACTCAACTCATCTATATTAGTTCATCATGAATACGCCTCACCACTTCAAAATGTTGGTTAAATCCAAAAGTGTCAATCGACCATAATGTTAGAATCTCTTACATGTCTATGATTATGATTTCATATAATTGAGGGGGCAATTCACTACTGCAAGTAACATATCAATTGTTCAACATCACCAGTTAAATGAAAAAACTGCTTTGTTGTTAAAAAAAAAAAGGATCTGAAATTGTTATATGGCATGTTTATGTCATCTGTAACAATGGCCAAATGAGGCTATAAAATATCAAGGTACTAGCATCTTAGCACCGCCTTTAACTTGCGTAGTTTTGCATCCCCATATACATTTTATGCTTTCACAAAGATAATGAATTTAATAATGCATATTTGTTTCAAGAAGTATGTCCATTGAAGGAGAAAACATGTTTCAACACTAATTCACCTTCAAACCTTAGAAGCGAATCATGATGATAGTCAACTAAACAAGCTAAATTATTTTCAATGTCCTTTTTTTTTCATATTGTTCACCTTCAAACCTTAGATGAATGCATATACCCATAAAGGTATGCAAAATTGACTAGGTTTTTCCCAATTTACATGTGATAATCATAATCTTATCTCTTTAGGCCACCTTTTGATTTCTTGCAGAAAAATTGTAACATCTATATATTTAGATATCTTTAAAATATAATCTTGTTCTAAAGTACTTCTTTTAATTTTCCTATCTTGTTTCTCACAATGGCTTACATTTGTTCATGGTTATTTGATATACACAAGTATCATTTGTGTGAAGTTGTCTTATTGAGTATCATGCATTCCTTCCTTAATATCTTTGCTTCATTCATTTATCTTTTAGTCATTTGTCTTGTCATATTATTATTAATTGTAATTTTAAGTCTAGTGTATGTTTTATTTACCATTCATTTGTTATATTTGTAGTATTGAATTCAAGTTAAGTTGTATTCAATAAATTCAAGACATTTTTCTTGAAGATGCATCTTATCAACCTTTAAGCTCATTTATATCTTATGACATTTCAGCTTCGCAAGTTGGTTTCTTAATTAATCATGAGAGTTTGACATAGAATTGTAATTAGTGCTTTTTATTTAATTTGTTTGGTAATGTTTGGTTTCTAGTAGTATTTTTTGTAATTTGAATTGAAGTCATGATCAATGTAAGAATTTTGATAAATCATTTTGATTGAATTTTCATCAATCGTAATGGGCTTTGAAATGAAAGTCTTTAAACAAGTAACATTATTCCTTTAAACTTCATTAAGACCTGAATCATCAAATGACAACAAACCAAAGTTTTTATCAAATAAGTTTAGAAATTAACCTTTTACAAAATGAATCACAAGAAGTTTTTATTAATTAAGACTAATAAATTTATCACAATCTATTTTTACTCTTTTTTGATTTACCATCAAATAAACAGAATTCATATGAATTTAGATAAGATAAATCAGAATTATTATTTATTTTCATCCAATTATCAATGTGTAATGATGATTATCATGAAGTTAATGCTAATTTTGAAAGATTTCTTCACTCTCATATTATTTGATTTGTTTTTACATGGTGAATCTTATCAAAGGATGAAAAAGATCAAGATTTTTCAACAACTAAGTTTAATGTGTAATTAAATATTATTAACACATCAAAAGAAGTTTGAAAGAAAAAATTACAAAATAAATTTTCTATACAAATTATTATTGATTATTTGAAGTTAATGTTACTATCATTTCTTAAATGAGTTAGCATGATGATTAACCTTTTAGGGATAAGCAATTACGATCATCCTGTAGCTTGAGTGAGATGTCAGATCATCCTTTGCTTTCTCTATTTTTTCTACTCATAATGGAATTGATATTGATGAAAGTACTTATTACAGGGAGATTACTCGATGGAAAGAAACCACTCAAAATCTGAGAAATATTGAAATTCATATTCTTTCGAAAGTGTAAGCACCGATAACCTCAAACATGTAAAATTATAATATTTACATGCTTTGATCTATTCAAAATAGTGTAGAAAAGAAGAGAGAATTTTTTTTTGGTCATTCAACGAAGTGCAATGTTAGTAAGTTTGAAAATATTATCTCATCTACTTTGTAGGGATGTGATGTTTTAGTTGCAGCAAGCCTTCAAGATCAAAACAATGCAGTCATTTTGAGGATTGGTGTAGGACTTATTGTTCTATATTTCCTTATCTATTTGTATTGATCTTTTCTTTGTCTAAATAGAAATTAACATTTATTAATTACTTATTTTGTCGGTGGTTCTCGATGAGGAATGATGATTAACCTTTAGATGGGAAAAGTTTCTATTCCCTTTGCTTGTGAGTTTTTGTTACTTAGATTGCAACATCTTGATGATGCATTCGACAAGCAATAGGGATAACCTCAAAGGAGTGAATTTTTCAGAGATATTTAAGGGTACATGATATAGGAGAATTCCTTGAGCAAAGTGTAATATGCGAGTCTGGTTATCATGAACTTAAAAGTTTGAGGTGTCCATTTATTTTTATGTAGTTTTTTTAATCGATTCATATTGGTTACTTTCAACTTCTTCCAGAGAGAAGAAATTTTCTCGAAAGTCATATATCAAACAAGTACCTCTTAAGTTTGAAAATACAACCAATATGAGATTAAACCTTGAAGAATAAAGAGTGTTGATTGAATATATATATATATATATATATATATATATATATATATATATATATATATATATATATATATATATATATATATATATATATATATATATATATATATATATATATATATATATATATATATAATCTTTAATATCATTTAAAATATTATCATTATTTATTTTTTTAACAAAAATGTACATTTTCAAACATACAAAATATTAGAAAAGTATTAGAAGAGTATACTTTTTATCACATATCATTAATTAATTAGTATTAAAAAATAATAATTTAATTTAATCCCTTTCGCTTATATCATTATATTATTATTTTGTGAAAAAAAATAAGACTTTGAAATCACTTTAAAAATTTAACAATATGATTCAATTAATTCATTAATATTAACTAAAATGATATAATTTTTATTTAAATGATAAAATAAATGTGATTTATTTATTTTAGTGTTCAAGTTATAAACATAATACTTTTATGTAATTTTTAATATATATATATATATATATATATTGAGCTTCCTATAAAAATAAATAAAAAAATATTTTAAATTACTTAATAATATTCGATATCATTTAAATAAATTTATTTATCGCTCAAGTTACAAGAGATCCTCCACAAAGATTCAATTTTTCACTTTTAAAATAAATATATCATAATCTTTTTTTAATCAAGTAGTAAATTTTTATTTATAATATATTTATATTTTAAAATATATTTAATTTATTAATTTTAATATTTTAATTAATGAACAAAATTTCAAAACATACAACAAAGATAAAAGGTTTTACTTTACTTTACATATGGTCAACCAAACAGAAAATAAAGTTTTCATATATTTACTTTAAATACAACCAAACAACTGTAAAGTATTCATAATTCTGATTCACTTTACGTTCTTAATCGCATTCCTTTATAAGTAACCAAACCTTTAGTGGGTATGCTAGCACATTGACTCCAATTCTACTATCTCATGATATTATTATAGGATTGGAAGTTAAGAGTTGCTAACACACACACACACACACACACACACATATATATATATATATATATATATATATATATATATATATATATATATATATATATATATATATATATATATATATATATATATTATGAGATATCAAATTTCCATTTCAAGCTCGAAAGAGGGTTCAACAATTGTAGATAAACCTTCAAATGAAGTAATAAAATCATTTTTTCCTAGTACTTACTTTGTTTAAAGAATTTAAAAGACTTTCAAGTAGAGGATACACTCCCTGAAGTTTAGAAGAAAATTACATCATCAACCAATGAGTTTTAAGAGATTAACCTCATAACATAAAGGTAGTCCACCCACCCTCCCAACATCTATATTTGATAAGTTAGAAAGAAAATGCCAATGACTTAGGTTACTTTTGTAATTTAAAGACCGCTTTACCTAAGACCATAATGTAGTGCCCAATACATCTCTAAAGGTAACAGTCTATAAACTCAAAATTCAACCTATTGATATTCCTACTTTGCAAACTTTTAATATGAATATTTGCACTAAAAAGAAGATCAAAGTTTAAATTCAACCTTATTGAAGAAGAAATATGTTATCATGATTACCCAACATTATGCCCAAAAGGAAGGACATTCAAATCCACACATACGATTCTAAGATAGTATGTCTTGAAGATGAATCCACATTACCTATTTCAAATTTGATAGCAAAACATAGCCTCTTTATATGTAGTCTCCTCATTCAAGGATGGGTTGAATGATGCTAGAGAATGAGAGGTCATTTGCACTTATAATTTCCATTGGAATTTACAACTATAAGGTCATGTCTTTCTCTGGTCACTAGGGTTAAAGAAAAAGGAAGACCATCTTTACAGTAAATTAGTCTTGATTGGTTATACACTATAGCTTGAAGTTGAATCCCTAAAGCATCATGGGATAATAAGGATTGATCTCAAAGATATTAAAGTGACATTAGAGATGCATCCTCCAAGATTCTACTTAACAGGAGAAAGATTTCAATTAACGTTGAATATAGATAGTTTAAACTCTTTCAAAGTTACTCTATCTTAAAACTTTTTAAATCAAGATTCTACTTTCGATCATTGAAAGGCCTACCATAGTGCTTCGAAGGTTGGAAAGTAATTTAAACCATTATGATAGGGGAGTGCCCGATGCTTCCAATTAATGGGATCTATTTAAAGAAATATTATCCTTAAAATAATGTTTGAAAATAATTATCATCAATAAAAATCCTATCTTTCCATTCATCAAACCCCTTCTTCATTGGAAGCATTATTTGTTTATTTGTGAATCTGCCATGATGTGTGATAGGTGTAAGATAACCCAAGCACATCCTATCCTTCATCAACACAAACACAAACTACACAATTCTCGGTGCTATTAGAGGCATCCTATTTTGACTAGTACAATTAAGTTAGGTGTAAGATAACATGAGCAACATCCTTTTGGTGGAGTCACATTGCCCCTCTAGCACCATTTCATCTACTCTGATGTGTTTAGGGTATTCATCAACACAAACACAAACACAAACTACCCATAATCACATGAACAAATACACATCTTTTGTCTCTATTGATGTGGATAACCCCCACCCTTATACTTATTAGCTAATCTAGGTGTGACATGTTACCCTGTTAGGGAATCACCCAAGTGGTCCCTTATTCAGGAGGATGTAAGTTTGCTATGCTTTGCTTCTTGACTTAATCACTACACCGATAAGCCTTTGTAGCATGGTAGGCCTTACTGGTTGGTAAGCTACCTCGTGTTGGCTTCATTTAAGAAGATTTAAGTCTTCTATGCCTTCTTCTTAAACTAGCCATCATGAATTTGGTTGAGTATATCTCATAAACATACACATCTTTTGACTGGCTACTTTGATGTGGGATAACCCTGCACACTCACTCATTAGCTCTAGGTCAGCTACCCTCGCTAGTGCACCCCAATGGTACCTTATTTAGAGGATGTAAGTCTACTATGCTTTCCTTCTTGACTTGGCCATTGCACACCGATGAGTGCCTTATTAGCATGGTAGGCCTTACATGGTCAATAAGCTACCTTCATGTTGGCTTCATTCAAGAGGATATAAGTCTATAATGCTTTCTTCTTGACTAGCCATGATGAACCGACTTGGTCAGGATTAGGGTAAGCCCCCACGCACCTTTATTCTTGATTACTTCAAGTCAATCTAGTCCTTCTTTATGAGTCCCTACTTAATAGTCAACCTTAGGTTGGGTTTGACTTGTTATGCCAACAATGGGTCACCCCAGTGATTGTTCCTCGAAAGATGTAAGTTTTCTATGCTTTCTTCTTAAGTACATCTATTGCACACCAACGAATAGCCCTAGGTCAGATAGCACCTGTCAAGTGGATGATAGACTATCACAATAATCAGTTCCACTTTAGAGAGATATAAGTCTACATTCTTTCTTCCTAGACTAATTATCACACATCGATGGCACCTTAGGTTGGTTGCTATGCCGACAACGACCCAGGATACACCACTCATGATAGATGTAAGCTATGCTTTCTCTTGAGTTGGCCACCATACACTTATAAGCTTTCTTATTTATGGGTCAGATAAAGCCCCTAGTGGTACCTCCCATGTGGGCACTCTATTTGGATCACTCCTTGTGACCTCATTTAGACACTACGGTTACTACTAGATTGGACAATCTTTCATAATAACCACCCCGGGTTGGAGATTCTTTATGGTAGATTCTCCTTAGTCCAAGAATCTAAGATAGGTCTAGCAACATATCTTCTGTGCTCCCGCACACCAATAGGGTCCACAATAACAAACAAATAATATATACATATATATATATATATATATATATATATATATATATATATATATATATATATATATATATATATATATATATATATATATATATATATATGTGATTAGAATTAACCCCCCGCATTTCCCAAGCGGCATCCTATCTTTGTGGCAAAGAAAACTCCCATAAGAATCGACTACTCATGAGTTGAGATAAGTTCTCCATGGCACTCTCTTAATAGCCGCACTTATGTTAGGTTCAATCTATTATGCCACCAATAGGTTATCCCAACGATCATCCTAGCCTTTGAAGATGTAAGTCTACTATGCATTCTTTCCAGCACAACTGTTGCACATCGATGGGCAGCCCTAGGTTGAATTCAATTTATTGCGCATCCAATGGGTCACCCCAATGATTGTTCCTTGCTTTAAATATGTATGTCTGCTATGCTTTGTCCAGCAAAGCTGTTGCACACCAAAAGGCACCCCTTAGTGGATAGTCCTACCCTTCTACCATAAACTACCCTTTGGATAAATCTAAGATAGGCCACCGACATAACTCTCTTCGCGGGTCCATCGACACGATGGGATCCATCAAATGAAATTAAAGAAAATGAAAACAAAATAAATATAACTAAAATAAATTAATGAAATTAGTCTTGACTACTTTTGAGTTGACGTAAGTCCCCGAGTAGCATTCACTCAGTAGTCGCCCCTAGGTCGGGTTTGATTTATTGCGGATCTAGCAGATCACCCTAGTAGTTGATCCCTACTTTGGAAGATGTAAGTCTACTATGCTTTCTTTCTAAGTACCATTGCACACCAATAGGCAACCCTTTAGGTCAGATAGTCCTACCTTGTGGTTGGTTGACTATCCCTTTGGATTTGTAAATTTGAGATAGGTCAAGGCCGATATAGCCCCTTCTAAGTGGACACATCGCACACTGACATGGTCCATAATAAACTAAATTCAAAACCAACTTTCCCAATGGAGTCAATTTAAAACATATCAAACAAACTAAACTTCTCCTTAGTGAGGCACAAATTAAATTAATCTCTCTAGTGGGGCCATAAGAAATATCATCAAACTTTTATGCCCAATGGATAGCCTGAACCTGCCACCCCGATCGAAGGCTAACATTCCCAATTTCTAGTAGATTATAGATTCTTATCCCTGGAGGATACACACCCAAACAAATCATATTCACAATCAAACTCAAATTCTTATCCCTAGAATAGCTTGAACGCTTCCCTAGTGGAAGGTTCACATACTCAATGATTCCATCTGCTCTCTGCCCTTAGCATAAAGAGAGTTGTTTTTGCACTAACATCTGATTCTATCTACCTTCGTGTTTAGGTATAGATCATTTTCATTAGTGTTTGCAGTCTTTTGGACGTTATTGATTGTCTCAATCAATGCCAATATGTGCGGTGTGCCTTGTTAGTTACACCACACCTATTGGGGTTCCTTTTATTGACCTCACTATTGGAGTGAGTTCTCAACAACCACCTCTTTCTAGACTCCAGGAACCTTCAGAAACTAAGGTTTTCTTAGTCATAAGACACTTCTATAGAGTAGGTGAACACTTAACCAAAGCCTTTAGGCTTAGAATGGTTAATCATAAGATTAAGCCATGCCTTAGGGACTTAGGAAAATCACCTACTCTATAGCCTAAACCCAATCCATGTACACATTCTTAAATTCAATTCAAATCCAAATTTCGAACCAAACCTCAAACTCAATTTCAAATCCAAATCCAAGTCCAAACTCTTCCAAATGATTGAAACCCAAGATCAAATCCAAACTTGAAATCCTTCTTAAGCCCTTTAATCAACCTTCATAAACTTAGCCAAATTTCTATCCAATTCAATCTGAACTCAATTGATTTTCTTATAAATCAATTTTACCTTCAATTATCTTCTCAAATATAAATGAAATATAAATTCAAATAGCCAAAACCAAATCTAAAATCAAATCAAAACCCAATTTAAACCCTTTAATCCATTTCATTGAACTTGGCCAAAACCCATCTAAATCAAGCCAAAATCAATGGATTTTCTATTGAATCAATCATTCCTTCAATCATCTATCCAAATATAAATGAAATCTACAATCATCCAGTCAAACCAAAATCAACCCAAGTCAAACCCAACCTAACCTATTTGACTTGAAATATTCAAATGAACCAAAACTCATTTGAATCCAAACCAATTGCAATTGAATTTATATATCAATCTCAAATCTATACATAAACTCAACTAAATCAAACTCAACCCAAAGTCAAGCCAATTTAATTCACTTGACCCAAAGTGGCCAAATTTGACCTACATGAACCAAAATCCAATTCAATCCAAATCAAAGTGAATTAAGCCAATTTTTGATCACATTAGGATGATCAATTGATATGAATTGGGTCAAACCAAGTCAACCTAGCCTATTGACCAAGTCAACTTTTTAGCCTATATGAACCCAAACTAGCCAAATTGCAACCTAAGCCAAATCCATTGAAACCAATGATTCAAATAAACCCAAAATCAATATTTAAACATGACTTGACCTTCAATTGAGCCAAACCTAGCTCAATTGGCCCTCTTGACCCATGTTGACCCAATTTGACATAAAGGGTCAAATAAGACTAAACCCAAATTAAATCAAATCAAAGCATACAATCCTCTCAAAATAATATATGAACTTGACCTAACCATTTGACCCATTTTGACCTTGAGTCAAATTGAGCCAAACCTAACCAAATGAACTCCAAATGACATGAAATTTGGTCCAACTCACTTTTGATTCATTTCAAATCGCCCAAATCAAATTCAATAATGACCACTCTTAGGCTAAGGGTATCACATAAGACAAAACACCAATGTAAATGGTCATTTCTCTTCCTACTGACACTCATCCATTGGTCCACCTAGGCTCCAAGGACATTTTCCAACCTAACCTAAGAGGTGGGTCAGCTATGACTTATGGGAGGTGAAATCACCTCTCCCATTGGAAGGCGGCATGGAGGACCTCCACCTGCTTGCTAGGACACCCACTTGTCCTTCATAGCCACCTCCCATGCCTTGGGCAACCAAAATAAGCCACCTAAGGAGAATCCCAACCACCCCAAGCAAAGGACACCCACTTGGAGCCAAAAAATCACCATGAATGAGGTGATTTTGGCCATTGCAAGGAGACAAAAATAGAGGCAAAACACTTTCTCACACACTCATTTCACTCTCTAGAGCTCTCAAACCAACTAGCAACCATTCCCACTTGGTTTTGAGCAAAACCATCAAAATCAAGTGGATTCTAGTGAAGAAGTGGTGGCCATTGGTGGATAAATTATTCTAAAGTGAAGCAAGAGCCTAAACCCATTCTAAAGCTTCTTCTTGCAGTATGGAGCACACTTGGATCATCACCACCACCGAAAATCATCCTCGGTGAGAAATTTTTCAAAACCATAGCTGGCCTTAGGTTCTTTTATTTGTGATGGTTTTTGCTTGATTTTAGAAATTTCCTTTAGATTACCCTTGCATATTGTTTTTATTTTACATCATCCCCATGCATTTGGAGTGATTTTCGGTGAAGATTACCAGAAAATTGAGCTTTAAATGAAGTTTTGTTTCAATTTTACAATCAAAAAAAATCCACCATTGTTCTCTTTCCTCTTCTACTAGATTGCCAGGCAGCCATCCGATCTCCTATTCAGGGAAATGAACTACTCATTGTGATCATACAAACTGATGTGGATCACATGGATCGTGTATCGATGATCTGTCCATCCTGATCGATGGTCGATCATCCATGTATCCATTCCCACTCATCTACCAACGGTCACATAGAATCAGAGGGTCCAACGTAGGTGCTGGGTTAAGTAAGAAATTAGGGATTTTCCACTTTTAAAAATTAATTAAAAATACCTGAAACTTCAAAAATTTATAAAAAATAAAATACTTAACTAAAAATTTAAAAATAAGGGCTCATTGGATTTGTCTTTCCAAGAGGAATCCAATGAATCCAAAAGCCCCAAATTTTACTAAATATTGTGAGCTTAATTTAAGCTTTAGGTAAAATAAAATTTTATTAATTAAACTAAAAAAGATATATCAGATTGATTTGAAATTCTCAGAGATAAAAATTGAGCTTAAAATCTGTCTATAAAAATTTCAAGTCAAAAGGATTTCTAGATTGAGAGATATTGCATTCTGAAGTTCAAATAGTTAAAATAATTTAATGAAATTTATAAAAAAATAAAAAATCATTTAAATCATGAAACTTTGGAAAATTATAACAAATCATAGATAAATCATAAAAATGCATATTTATTTTGAAGGTATTTTAGAGGAGATTCAATTAAAATTGATTTAATTTTGAATAATTGCTTAATTTAGTTTAATTAAAACTTAATTAGCTTAATTACTCTATAATTACCTAAGTAATTAATCCCAAACTTTTGAGGTTGATTAATGGGATGACCTCACCTCCCATAATTTTCTTTATTGCTTGGTTAATTAGGAAAATTGGTTATCTTAACCTTTACTTAATTCTTAAATAGTAAAAAATCATTAATTAAGCTTAATCATTGTGAATAGTGAATGGGTATGAGATTGGGACCTCTTTCCCAATCTTTCCTAAGTCCATTTCACTTGAATGGAAATTAATTAATTGGGATTAATTGATGGTTTAATTCATTAATTAAATTGCTTAATTAATCAATTTGAAACTATAATCACATGGAATCTTAATTAATCAATTCATTGATAGATCTTTAGGTGTTCAATATCCTAAAGAAATTTAAGAAAATTATGGTTAACCCACATGTGTGGGAAAACCATGAAAGTACTTATTTAAGTTTCTTAACTTAATTAATCACTAATTGTGCACCAATTGCATTAGGCCTCTTTCATTTCTTAGGTTCATTATTGATTTAATTTCCAATGTATGTACATATCATGTTGGATCAAAATTACATGGTTGATTAAATTAAGGGAGCATCGTAAGGGTTAATTAATTAATGGATTTAATGCATAGTACAACCTAATTAACCCATAAAATCAAATTAATTACTTTTCATTAAATGAAATTAAATCACAAACATGAGAATGGGTTAGGATCAGCTTTCCTCATTTCTTCAAACCAAATCAAATATGAAATTGAAAGTGATAATTAAAAAGCCTTGGTTTTGTTTAAATGCTTTTATTTGATTTGATTGTCCTTAGAATTAATTTAATTGAATGAAATCACATGTTTATGCTCATTCATTCCTTTCCAATCATGTTAAATGTTGTTTGTTATTTAAAATCATACATTCATCTTTTCAAAATTAATTAAGTCAAATGGTTTTTCTTTATGTCATGCTTGCATGTGTTGATTTAATTTATAATATGTGTGCTATTATCACTATTAAATCCAAATGTATTTTCCAAAGCTTATAAATGAATGGTTACATATTCTATTAATGCTAGCTATAAATACATAGGAGATGCATTTGATTATAGCTTAAATGTATGAAGTGAAGCTCCTTTCCTTTTATTCATGTATTGATTTATGTAAGTGAGAATGTTAATGGGCATATAGTTTGGACATCCCAAATATGCTTTAGTTAGCCCCAAGGAGGTCATTTGATTACCTCACTTACCTGGTTTAACAATGGCACATTCTCCATTTGATTTCATTCTTATGTATTTTAATACTAGAATTGGATGAGGCTTTAATTCATATACATAAATGATTCAATCAAATTAAATATCATTTTTTGCTTGATTTTCATTCTCCAAATTATGAATACATGTGTATGGATCTAAGAAAAGTGGTATATAGTCTAGACATCCCAAGAATATGAGGCTTTAGCTAGCCCTAAGGAGGTCATTTGATTACCTCACTTCCTGTGTTTAACAAAGAACATACTTGCTTATGTCTTTATACATACATGTGTGTATTTAATTAGAGAATGGTAATCCTTCCTTTTATTAAAAATGCATGCATTTGCAATTGTTCAAGTGATTGAATTAATTGATCATGTGATTTGGAGCTCTCTTTCTTATGTTCATGCATGTAAATTTACATATGGTTTGAATGTAATGGTATATACCGACATCCTGAATATGAGGCTTTAGCTAGACCTAAGGAGGTCATTTGATTACCTCACTTTCTTGGTTAACAATAACACATACCTATTTAATTTCATCCCTATGTAGTTTGGCATAAGAATTTAGATAGAGCCTTAAATTAATATGATAAAATAATTCAATCATAGGGGAAATATAAAGCTTCAAATGTACATACTCAAATCCATCATTCAAGTGTGCTAAAAGATTTTGTATGTGTAGGTATACTTAAGACTTAATCATATGCATGTTACATGTGATTGAAAGAAATGATTTAGCATGTGTCATGTGATAGTATTTCAATTAGATTAATCTTAAGAAGCCTTTCACATTGAATAGAATTATTTAAAGAGAACTTAAACTTAGGATTAATCTAAAATGTGTAATAAGCCATTTAATAAAGAGAACTAAATCAAATTAACATTCTTTAGAATGTGGTTTAAGGTAGCGATGACAAGGCCAACATCTTTTCTTCTCTTTACAACACTTAGTTGCTATGTGTAGGTCATATGAAATAAAAGAAAACACAAATTAAAACTTGCAAATCAATTAAATCACTTGAAGTGAAACCACCCTTTAAGTTGAATCTTTCTACACTTAGAAAATCATAACTCTAAAGCCTAGTTAGACATACCACACAAGCCTACAATACATTAGATTAAGTCACCACTTCTAGCCTTATGTTAGGATAGCATGGTGTGATGTATGTTTTGTTTTGTGATGATTATTTTAGACTATTAGAGTGTATGTTTCATAGACGATGGTAATGATTAGCCTAATCATATTTTTGTAAGGGATTATGTTTAAGCTTAAAAAATAAATATAAATGCTCTGCGGTTGCTTAATCCCCAAGCATAATCCAAGTTAGATGAGCGTTACCCATGTGCAGGGTGCTAAGTCCAAATTATAAATATAACTTCTTGGGTTGTATGTGTGTTTAGCTAACACTTGTCTTGTAGGTGTAGTTAGATTTACTTTTCCTATTTTTAATGTAATTTTGCATTAGAAATTAGGATTAGTGCTATGGGGGGATAAGGATGAGCATTGGCTAGAAGTTTTGTCTGGGAGGCCATGTGATGCCTTTGAAGTGGAGTAAACCAAATCAAAGAAGGGAAGATACATGAAGACATGAAAACTTGAAGACCCCATAGCATTTATCATTTGTAAATTACATTATTCTTATTGTATAAGGGTAGAGCTCTACTTTTTTTTTTTTTTTTGCAACAATCATCGCATTATTATTCTTTTGTATTAATAATAAAAATTATTTGATGATGTGTTTAAAGTGCACAATTAGGATGGCATGCTTTTCTTAGTTTCTTTATATATTTGATGTTTGAATGTGTGGCCTTGAATGATTAGGCTCTTAGAAAAAAAATTAAACTTTCTACCCAACTACAACTCATAACTAAAGTTTTAAATAATTCACAACCTTACATAAAGCCTAGGAAATAAATCAAGATAATTAAAAGATTTAGCAACCCTTTAGCTGAATGTCGAATAGCCAACAATATGCACATCATATTATTTCATTCTTGAAAATAAGGATTTCCATCCTGCACGATAGGGGAATGCTTGACTTGAGGACATCCTTGTGTTGGAAAACACTTTCTTGTTGATTTAGCCAACAACCTTATTTCATCATGCATGTATCAAAACCCAAAGTATTTATCAAAATGAAGTGGCAAAATAAATAAAATTTGAAAAGATTTTGCACTAGACTAAGTCATATGCTCATTCCACTCATGCACAAGTCTCTTAGGGAGTGGGTTTAAAGACTTTAGTTTCTTTCTAATTAAACAATCAATGTAACTAATCTTGCAAATCATATGATCAGACTTCATGGATTCAAAGCATAGGAGGTGTTAACTGGATACCACTCCAAATGGTCGTAAGCCCAGCAAAGGATTTATCCTCTTACGAGTTAAACCATATGCCCATTTTTCTTAGATTTAGGTCACTTTGCTTATGCTAAAGCTCCCTAGATTTATGATCAAGGTGGCTATTTCTTTTGGGCTACGAGCATAAACTCTAACCTCTTAGGCATCTCGACAATCTTGTATTATTGGATTACAAGTCCTAGCTTTCTAATGAAATGTCAACTTTAACAAAATTGATCTTCTCTTCAATTTCAAAATTATAATGCCCAATTATAGGATAGGTTGAAATGCTCACTAGGTTTCCTAGTATCAAGAGCATTCCCTACTTGTTTCTTTGGCTTAATAAGTCTTCTCCTTGAGTTTTCCACTTAATTTTCTAATACAACTAATCCTCTGATAGTCTAGCCTTGAAATCTTTGGAGACTTTAATTGCTACTTTAATCAAGAGTATTCTTAAGGGATTCACATCCCTTAGGATGTAATTAACTATAAAGGCTTGCCTCCATAGGGAACTTAATGAACCTGACTTAATATAAATGCTACTTTACTTTTTTATGGAAAGTAGGGGAAAGATCTCTAGTACTTTCAAAGACCCATCATGCCTTACAAGTCCTTATTAGGTGAATAGGTCTATTATAGGGTGATAATTTCTATTTTTTGAGATAGTGCATCTTTCCTTAATTTCATACCCAATCATTTCAATAAGTATCCCCTAAGATCTGTGTGGTGTCCTACATCAAAAATAAACACTACACACACCAAGTTTTTTGAGACACAAGTGATGACATAGATTCAAAATGAGCTTGCATAGAGCAAATAAAAAATTCTAGATAACTGCAACTATCTCTATTATAAAGACATAGTTCCATAAACATCAAATTAGATTGGTTTCTTTCTCCAGCCCCAACCACCCCTCTGAGTGGAATCCACCATTATATCTCTGATCTCTCCTCGCCACCACCACGTTGTAACCTCCATCGCTCCTCCGCTTCCATAACACCACCGCTCACACCACATCCATATCCACCAATACCTCTAGATCCCCACCACTGAATAATGCCTCCACCTCTCCCTCCACCGCCAGATCTAGACTGAGCTGCTTGGTGATGGATGTCCATCAAGGTTCCCCATTCTTAGGGTTTAGGTTTATTATTTTAGGGTTTAGGTTTATTTTTTAATTATTAAGTTACTTTAAGTTTAGGTTTAGGTTTGGGGTTTAGGGTTTAGGGTTTAGTTTAGGTTTAGGGTTTAGGTTTAGGGTTTATGGTTTTAAGTTTTATGCTTTAGGTTTAGGGTTTAGGGTTTAGGTTTAGGTTTAGGGTTTAGATTGGGTTTAGGTTTAGGTTTAGGTTAGGGTTATTTAGGGTTTAGGGTTTTTTGGGGAAGTAGAATTTTATTACCATAAAAGGAAAAGATACAATGTCCTTAAAAGGGGAGATAAAGCTCTAAAATTCTACTGCTCTGAGATACAAGAAACCTAAAGAGCTAAACCCCCATCTAAGTACATTAAAAAAAGAAAAGAAAACAAAAGAGCAAATACAATAGCTAAAAAGCATAAGAGAAATAGACACAAAGTAAGACTAAAACAAATCTTGAAAATAGTAAAAGGATGAGTCAACAATAGTTCATGATTCCTTTAAGAAAGTAAGATAAGCAAGATCCACAACAACAACACTTAGGTTGACTGAGTAATGACCATTCCCTATAAAGTTCCAACCTATAAAGAAAACTACAAAGGCAAAAGTCATAGCTAAAATGATAAAGGCAAAGAGAGAAAAGAAGAGAATGAGAAGGCTCAAGCTCATTTAGGATCATCCCAAGGGGAAATAATACATTTGAGCATCCAAACTTCATAAAGAAGGGTTACAATCATATGTAATGCTTCCAACCAGAGAGAAGAGGTGAGTAACATCAAAGCCATCATAGAAGTAAACATCGGCTAGCAACAGAGTTCTAGATCCTACACCTTTAAACAAAACCATAGCAAGAAAACCACCAAACAAAAATAATTATAGACTAATCAAAATAAAGAAAGGCTAGAATAAGTCGAACACCAACAACAACCATTATCCAAATACCCATCCAAGCTCCAAACGGAAAACTAGAACTACCATCGTAAGCACCATACCCATGCCAATTATTATTAGAGAAACACCCAACAAAACCAAGATAGAGCCCTAAAGACAAAGTCCCAACAAGTAGTCACCAAGAAAACTAGGGTGAGCAACTAAAAATGAAAAAATAGCTCAGAAATGAAACCATCAAATGAAGGAAACATAAGTTGCAGTGAGTGCAAATCATAAGAAGATAAAACAATCACATAAAAGGGAGGCAACCACCAACCACCAAAAGGATCAAAAAAGGTTTGGACAACACAACAAAAGGCTCCAGCAAATTGTCCAAGAAGAAGGAAAAGACTAACAAGGAAAAAAAATCAACCAAGAAAGAATCCAAAGACAACTAAAAGTCCTCTAACCAAACCAGCTAAGTAAAATAGCCATAATGCAACCACTAGAGAATAGCCCATCATAAGTAACCAACAAAGGAAGCATCCCCAACAGTTAAGGAAAAGTAGAAAACCAACAAAGCACCACACAACAGATGTCCAAAAGAAGCACAACCACCATAGAAAGGCAACAACAATACTAGCCAGGACCGAGAAACCAAACTTCCCCAGCAATAAGGACTAACCAGATAGGAAGCATAATAATAATGTAAAATGCTGCAAAAAATGCACCCAATAGAGGCTAATCCCAAAAGAATAACTAAACACAAAATCAAGGCAAAAGAAGCATCCAATAACAAACAATAAGTAACTAGGAGGCAACCCCAAAAAAGTAGCCAAGAAATTCTCCAAAAGAAGGCCCAGAATGGAAACAACCAACAATAGTTCCCACTAGAAAGGCCACCAATTCAACCATGAAAAACCAACAAAAAGTAATTCGAGTTCAAGAGGAGAGCTAACAAACCAACCAATGCATAAAATAGAATAAAGTGAGAAAACCATCTCATCCACTAGCAACCAGAGTAACAATGTAGAGAAGACAACAGCCACCAAGCCTAAAAAACCAAGCCAATCTTGGCTCGAAGATAGGAACCACCAGATAGCAACCACTAGGCCAACCAAAAGCAAAAGGTCAAAACATAACCCACCGCCAAAAAAGTGAAAATAAGTTTGTCTGGTTAGGGTTTAGGATTTAGGGTTTAGTGTTAGTGTTTTAGGCTTTAGGGTTTTGAGGGTTTATAGGTTTAGTTGGGGTTATAATTTAGGGTTTAGGTTTGGGTTTAGGTAGAGCTGGTTTAGGGTTTAGGTTAGTTTATGGTTTAGGGTTTAGGTTAGTTATGGTTTGGCTAGGGTTTTGTTTTATGATTTTTAGGGTTTAGGGTTTTTTAAGGTTTGGTTTTAGGGTTTAGGGTTTAGGGTTTATTTTAGGTTTAGGGTTTTTTTTAAAAATTAAGTCAACTAGTAGGTTTAAGTTTATTTAGTTTATTTCATTTATTTTTTATTTATTTTAGTTTACTTTATTTTATATTTTTACATAGTTTATTTTTTATTTAGTTTAGTTTACTTTTTTTAGGTTTATTTATTTTAGTTTAGGTTTCATATTTTAGTTTATTTTTAAGTTCGTTTGGTTTTGGTTTATTTTTACTTTAGCTTTATTTTTATTTTATTTTTAGGTTTAGGTTTTATTTTTATTTTTAGGCTTAGGTTTAGGTTTTTATTTTGTTTTAGGTTTAGGTTTTAGGTTTTATTTGGTTTATTTTGGCTTTATTTTTTATTAGTATTTTTAGTTTATATTATTTTATTTTATTTATATTTAGGTTTAGTTTATTTTAGGTTTATGTTTAGGTTTTATTTATTTTAGTTTAGTTTAGTTTTAGTTTAGGTTTAAGTTTTTTCTTTTATTTTATTTTATTTAGTTTAGGTTTTTTTTTTAGGGTTTAGGTTTAATTTTTTAAGTTATTTTATTTATTTTTGTTTTAAGTTATTTTATTTTATTTTACATTTCATTTTATTTTATTTTAGTTTAGTTTAACTTTTATTTATTTTATTTTAGTTTAGTTTTTATTATTTATTTTAATTTTAGGTTTAGGTTTAGTTTAGGTTTTATTTTATTTTATTATTTTTATTTAGGTTTAAGTTTTTATTTATTTTATTTATAGTTTTATTTAGTTTAGGTTTAGGGTTTAGGTTTAGGGTTTAGGGTTTTGGGTTTATATTTTTAGGTTTTGTGTTTGGTTTAGGGTTTAAGTTTTAGGTTTAGGGTTGGTTTTAGTTTAGGGTTTAGGGTTTTGATTTTTTTTTAATAGAACAAATTTAGATTCCACATTTCTTGTTTTCTCAATTTTATCAACCAAGTTTTCTAAGACAAGACAACATAGATAAAAAATGAGTATGCAAATAAATAACCTAGATAACTTAAACCATCTCTACTGTAAAGACATATTTCCATAAGAAACAAATCGGATTGGCCATTCTTCAGTTTCTCTAGTTCCCATTAGAACCACCTTGGCTTCTCGAGTAGCGAGATCCACCATCATATCCCTGATCTCTCCCTCTTCCATCACACCCAGTAACCTCCGCTCCTCCGCCCTCCATAACCACTACCACCACCACCTCCATATCCACCGACCTCTAAATCTCCCACCACCACTACAATCACTCGCCTTCACCTCCATCAGACATTGAGCTCTGTTGACAATGATGTTCTTGTCATCAAGGTTTTTCCCATTCTTAGGGTTTAAGTTTATTTTTTAATTTATTTAGTTACTTTAGGTTTAGGATTATGGTTAGTGTTAGGGTTTTTGCTTTGCTTCGGACACCATGGCATGAGAATAATATAGTTCCATCCTCTCTACATCAATGTATGAAGTTTATGAAAGGTGGGATCAGCTACTATGTCAAAGGAGATCTCAAGCCATTTACAGTTCACAACAAGATATATGAGGATGCAAAACCTACATCCTCAAAATCAACATGTATTCTTTGAACTTGGCCAAAGTATAAAAATAAAAGAAAAAGAAAAAGAAAAAGAAAAAGAAAAGAATAGAGAAAATAAAATAAATTAAAGGGAGAGAAAATAGACTTGGAGGTGGAAGTGGAGCGACTTTGATTCCACCTGCTACTCCATTCAACAGGGTAGGACTACGACCTCCATCAGCAGGAAGAGGCCAATTTATAGGTAGTCCTGGGGTGGAAAACCTCCTTATTGGCCACACCAATAAAGATATGTCCATCTACTAAGAGTACACCGCTATCCATATAGACATAGAATCATTCATGGATTAGAATGGTTAGCACACATTCTTCTTCCGATTTCCTTGGAGTGACACTTGGATGATAGCAATGAGGATGGCTCTAAAGTAAAGCATAAGTGTATCCAAGTCTATATGTGAAATAGTTAGGCATTAGTGAACTTAGCTCTAACCCACTTTCCTCTAAAGCTGGGTTTGGTAGTTAAGGAAGCCCTAAGTCATCCAGTGTGAAGACTCGAGTTTTTTAGGAGCATCATCCTTAAGTCAAGAAGTTGATGTAAATCTTAAGAATGATTCATATAAAGATTTAATAGAATTACCTTTTGATTGGTGCTTTCCTTGTGTTCATAATTTAGCAAAGAAAGGGTTAATCTCACATACTTGGTCAAAGGTCAAACTACTTTGAAAGAATATGGAAGAACAAATGCAAAAGCTCTCAATGAAGACCGGACTAGGATTGTATAATGGGTCAATCGATGATGATGATTATATTCATCACCAATCATTTGAAATCTGGTGGGTTATTTTCAAATCATATTAACTCATATGAGGAGCTGTGCTTAGAAACTTCAAATGATCCAGATGATTTTGAAGACAAAGATGCACTGTTAGAATTTGAAGAAGAGATCAACACAACCATTGATGAGCTCAAGAAAATTAAAATAAGAATTGAAGAAGATCCACTCTTGACATACATCAATTCTTTATTGAATGAAATTGAAACGATGACTTAGTTAGGCTATTGACTGAGTTTAAGGACTATTGTGCATGGAGTTATGAAGAGATGTCTCAATTGGCTTCGAACATAGTGGTCCATAAACTAGTAATAGCTCCTATTACTAACCCTATCAAGCAAGATCTTAGATGCATGCGATTAGACATAAAACAATATGTCTTTTTTAAAGTCAAGAAATTGATCGATGCTGGCTTCATCTAAGAAGAAAAATACTCTACCTGGTTAGCTAGCATCATCACAGTTAAGAAAAAGATTGGCCAAATTCATATATGCATCAAATTTAGGGATTTAAATAAGGCATGTACAAAAGATGAATTTTCATTACCAATCCCGAGTTGATGGTGGATATTTTCATCTCATGCGTCTTCTTTCATGGATGGCTCATCGATATAACCAAAAAAGATGGCCCCCAAGATGAAAGAAACACTTTTAGAACCTCGATCAAAATCTATTACTATAAGGTCATGCCTTAAAATGTAAAACATACCGGTGCTTATGACTCAATCTGACGAACTCATTCATCATCAAGTCAAGTGCTATGTCGATGATCGTGGTCAAAAGTAGAGAAAAGATTTTTTGACTTGAGTAGTTTTAAATAGTTAAGATTATTTTTTCAAAATGAAATTAACCCCGTGTGTACATTCAAGTAGCGGAAAATTCCTTAGGTTTGTTGTCCGACACCATGGAATCAAATCAATCGAGAAGATCAAGGCAATATTAAATGCCACCCCTAAAAGTTTAACTCAACTCGGATCATTCCAAGGTTGGCATATCTAAGATGCTTTATATCCAACATATTAAGAAGATGTCACCATTCTCACTTGTCAAAAGGACACCAAGTTCAAGTGGGATGGCAAGTGTGAGCATGCCTTTAAAGACATCTAGCATTACTTGATGATTTCATTGATTCTAGCAACCCCTATCTCGAGCAAGCTACTCATACTTTACACTATTATGTTAGATGACTCCCTTGGTACTTTGTTGGCACAAGCCAATGATGAAGAGAAGGAAAATGCACTCTACTACTTCAGCCATCATATAATCCCTATTGAGGCTAATTATCCACCCACTAGGAAGCATTTCCTAGATTTAATCTTTGCATCCCAAAAGCTATGACACTACATGATTTCTCATAAGGCAAACTTGATCTAGGATCAAATCCACTACAATATCTCATGCGACAGATGCTATCTATGGTTGGCACAACATTTCTTAGGACACCCACTTCTACCACTCTGCTTAGTGATGATCACCCCGATGAATAAATCATGAACTTAGGGGATACTAGAATTCACCGTTGGGAGATGTACTTTGATGGTGCAGCTTTCTCTCAAAGAGGAGAAGAACCATAATCTACTATTTCAAGAAAGGTAGGGGTAGGAATAGTTCTCTTAACTAGACTAGATGTGATTTTCTCATTATATGTCCAATCCTTGCACCAACAATGAAGCCAAATATGAGTCTCATTGTCCAAGTTAGTCATTACTCTAAGCATCTAGAACATCAGCCTTGTGGATTCTTAGCTAGTTATCAACCAAATCCCGGGTCCTATAAGGTTATAAAGCAAGCTCCATCACTACCACAAAGTACAACATGGAGTTATTGGCCCAAATCCTAGAGGTTATAATTTAGAGAGAATGTAGTATATGCTTTAGCCAAGCTTCCAAGGAGGGTTAGGATGAGTTCATATCAATAAAGGTCCAAAATAGACAAGTCTTATCCCTTATTGAAACTCATAAAAAATTTTCTCTTGAACGGGAGGTTGCCATTGCCAAGAAGGATGAGGAGTTAAATTAGAGGCAACGATTCATGGATTACCTAAATAAAGGAAAACTACCTCAAGAGAAGTCCCAAGCCCATTAGATGAAGAAAAAAGCACTTTCCTATGCTCTTGTGGATGGTTTCTTGTGCTAATGGTCTTTCGATCATATGTGATTATGTTGTAGACAAGCATGAAGCCTAAGATCATGACCAAGGTACACTGAATTATGTGAGCCAACCAATCTCAAGATGAAAGCCAAGATAAAGATACTAGAGATCGATGATAAAAGATTGCATGGATACGCTAGAGATGCCACCAATGTCAAATACATGGTGTGGTCCTACACCAACAACATTCTACATCCTACATTAGCCTCATGGCCATTGAATGTTGGGGTACTAACATAGTGGGTTTGATTGATCCTCCTTCTTCCAAGGGTCATCACTCATCTTAGCTCGACTACTTTTCTAAATGGGAGAAGGTGATTCCACTCGAGAGGTCACAACTCAGCATGTCCTAGTTTTTTTGGGATCACATCATATAGGTTCGTAATGTCTCGATGAATTATATCTGATAATGGTATTACATTCAAGAACACCGAGATCAACCACTTTGCCCAAATACACAATATAGATTAGAGATATTCTACCATCAACTACCCGGAAAAATGACTTAGAAAGCCTTCAACAAACTCTCATCCAAATATTGATGAAGACACTCAATAATAATACAAGGCATGAGCATTTAGTTGAAGCCTTGGCCTACCATACTACATATAGAACTCCAACTCGCCTACCTTTCTCCTTAGTGTATGGTTTCAAAGGTTCTACCATTAGAAGTCCAACTCCCATCACTAAGGATAGTGGGTAGCAAGATCACAAAAATTGAATGCCAATTTATGGTTAGAAGAGCTCAAGGTTTGGAGGAGAGCCTGCATGCCAAAACCTTGAGTTGTACAAAGCTAAAATGATTCAAGCTCACAACAAGTTGGTCCATTCTAGAGCTTTTCAAGTAGGAGAGCTTATTTTAGTTCTAAGGAGACCGATTGCCATATGATGGGAGGCAAGTTTGAACCCACTTGGGAAGGCCCTTTCCCATAGAAGGCCTACCAAGGAGGATCTTATCGCCTTATTAATCATAAGGGAGAGAGCCCACGCTTCTAGTCAATGGGCTCTACTTAAAGAAAATATTATAAATTATGTTTGAAAGTATTATCATCAATGAAAATTCCATTTCAAATTCAATCTCTTCATTGAAAGTATTCTTGTTTATGAATCCACCATGATGTTTAGGGTAGGTGTAAGGAACCTAAATGGTATCTTATCCTTCATCGACACAACATAAACATAAACTACAGACAAATATATAAAAAAACATATATATTTTTCTCGGCTACTCAGTTGAGATAACTCCAACTCACCTCACTTAGTGGTCCTAGGTCGTGACGTGCTACCCTGCTAGTGTGTCACCCTAGTGGTCTTCTTACTTTGGAGGATGTAAGTCTACTATGCTTTCCTTCCTTACTATGCCACTACACATGATGAGTTTTTTGTTAGTTTGGGAGGCTTTATTACATTGTCGTAATCTACTTCATGTTGGCTTCATTTAAGTGGATGTGAGTCTACACGCTCTTCTTGGATTAGCCATCTAAACACTTGGTCAGTATATTTGAGGTTTAGGATAAGTCCCCTAGTGGCTCCATCCCTCCCTCGCTTTATGTATGGGTCAGTCCTTCCTCCAGCTCCCGCTTAGTAGTCGCTAGGTCGATAGCACCCTAATGACATACTATCCCAATGATCTGCTTTCAGAAAGTTGTAAGCCTACATGCTTTCAAGATTGATTATTTCACAGACGGCACCTTAGGTTGTTTGGTTCTCACTATGCTAATGATACACCACTCATGAATGGATACACCTTAGGTTGGTTAGTTCTCGCACCTAGGATACACCACTCATGGAAAATGTTTTACTATGCTTTCTCCTTAGTTAGCCAGTATATTTATAGTTTTCTTTTATAGGGCTCGATAACACCCCTAGTAGCACCTCCCATGGGGTATATTTGGATCACATCCTTTGTGACCCCATTTAGATTACTATCACTATATTAGATATTTTTCTAGTAACCACCGTGGTTGGAGAATATCCTAGATGTGCGATTCTCCTTGGTCTAGTAAATTTGAGATAGGTCAGAGTCGATATAGCCCCTTCTCGTGGTCCTCGCAAACCAACAGGGTCCATGCAAACATATAAACAAAATATATATTCACTTATGGATTAGGAGGATACCCCCAAGTACCTTCTCCAAGCAAGCATCTTTAGGGTAGTGCAAAAAACTCCCTATAGGAATCACCTGACTACTCTTGAGTTGATATAAGTCCTTAACTACATTCACTCAGTAGTCACCCCTAAGTCGGGTTCACCCCAACAGTTGTTCGTTACTTTAGAAGATGTAAGTCTACTATGCCTTCTTCCTAGCACAATCGTTGCACATTGAATCACAACACCTTAATTTGCCTAGCTCTACCCCATGACCAGTAGACTATCCCTTTGGAATTGTAAATTTGAGATAGGACAAGTCTGATATAGCCCCTTCTCAGTGGGTCCACCATACACTGACATGGTCTATAAATTAAATATATCAAATTTGATTGAGCTCACATCCTCAGCGAATATTCCCTTAATTAAAAATCAAACTTAACCAAACAAACCATATCAAATCACATGAATTTAAGATAAAATTAATCTTGACTACTTTTGAGTTAACATAAGTCCCTAGGCACCACCACCCTAGGTCGTTTGATTTGTTATGCCTCACCCCAGTGGTTGTTCCTCACTTTAGAAGATGTAATTCTGCTACGTCTTCTTTCTAGCACAGCCATTGCACACTGAAAGGCAACCCCTTAGGTTGGCTAGCTCTTTCTCCATAGCTGGTAGACTATCCCTTTGGATTTGTAAACCTGAGGTAAGTTAAGGCTGATATAGCCCCTTCTCATTGGGTCCATCGCACATTGATAAGGTCCATACATTAACTCAGATTAAATTAAAACTAATCTGATTTTCTTTAGTGGAGTTAAATCTCACCCTTCTCCCCAATGGAGCCCTAAATAATATATAAACAACTCAAGCAAACAAATCAAATTCAAAATCGACCTCTCTAGTGGAGCCAAATTAAACCAACTCCCCCAGTAGTGTCTAAATCAAAGAAATCCAACCAAACTCTTATCCCCAGCGGATACATCCCTAAATAAATCTATGAAATCAAAATCAAATCCTAATCCCCAATGGATAGCCCAAACTTGCTTTCCTAGTGGAAGGTTCATATACTTGATCTCCAATAGACTCGAGCCCATATCTCTAGTAGATATGCCTCCATATCTATTTAAAAAAAAAAAATTAAAGTCAATTTGATCTTAATCTCTGGTGGATTAAAGATTCTTATCCCTAGTGGATCTTTTTTCCATAAATCATATAATCAAATCAAATTCAAACCATATCCCCAGCAGATTTTCTTCTTCCATGCCCTTGACATAGACCCCTCACATGTCATGTCTAATGCCTGTGTGATCCCCTAGTGGATCTCCCTCCATGTCTTTGACATGAAATTATTATCAAATCTGATTTCTTCTCTTATGCACACCTTTAATACTTCAACCAAAAGCCTAACAATGTATTCATTCAAATTACATCATCTTGACATTGCAATCAGCATTTTATGATTTATGATAGTGCAAGCTCAAACTAACTATACAATATCATGCTAAACATATTATAGTGTGAATTAACACACTATATTATATTAAAATATATAATGTAATATTATAATTTGCTATAATATAATATATTGTCTAACATTACACCTCATTAGAATCACTTAAAAGGAACAAATAACAAATTTTTCTCAAAATATGAATAATGTTCATTTTGGATGTAAAATTTAAGATAGAATTAGTAGGGATAATGGTTTGAATAAGACATAAAGGCATCAAATTAAGAGTACTCTTATGCAAAGTAAGCCTGCCACCAAAAGAAAGTAAGTGAAATTCCCACACCAAAATTTTATTAGAAATTTTTTGGATAAGCTCGTCAAAAAGATGAGATGTTTTTTTTACCTTTAAAAAGAGCAGCACCCAGATATTGAAGGGGGAGTTGTTTGTGTTTAAAGTTAGTGATTCTCAAGATAATATTTATTTTGTTGTTAAATTTTAGAGGAGGTAATAAAATCTCTTGCTTTCATTAATAGAAAGACCACTTTCTACCAAAATTATTTAAAAATTTCTTAAGTCTTTTCATATGATGAAAGGAAGCATTTGAAAAGATAATGAAATCATCAGCAAAGCTAAGATCAGAAATAAGGATACCACTAAGAGTTCTAAAGTACATGCCAGGATTGTTATTGAATAAATCATTTAAACTCATAAAAAGGTATTCCACAGGAATAATAAATAAATAAGGGGACAAAGGATCTCCTTGTCTCAAATTGTGAGAAGAAGGAAAAAAGCCTAAAGCTTCACCATTAAGAATAATAGAAAACTAGGCATTATTAATACATTTTTTAATAACGTTAATAAAATTATTAGAGAAACCAAATAAATGGAGGATATTTGAAAGAAAATCCCAATAGATATTATCAAAGACTTTAGAAATATCTAATTTAAAAAGGATGTTATCACCTCTAGTTGGAACATCCAAATCACGAATAAGTTCTTGACCAAGAAGAATGTTATCAAATATAGATCTCCCTCTAACAAAACCAATTTTGAGAGATAATTTTTGAAGCAAAGGACTCAAATTATTAGCAAGATTTTAGAAATCAATTTATTAAAGAAAGTGTAAAAACTAATAGGTCTGAAATATGGATTATCATTTTATGGTATGAGAATAATAGAAGTGCTTGAAAAACATTTAGGGAGAGGATTACTGATAAATAAATCAACTATAGAATCAATTAAGTCATGCTTAATAGCAGACCAATAATTTTGAAAAAAATGAGTAGTATAACCCTCTAGACTAACAACGGAATCAATGTTCATGCTATTGAGAACTTTACCAATCTCATCTTCAGTTGGCAACCTAGTAAGCCAATGGTTGTCATCATTGGTAATAATAGAGGGGATCAAATGCGAATTAGAAATAGCTTCATAAGAGTGGCTTTTATTAAGCATATTTCTAAAGTGGTTAATAATAGAATCTTTAATAACATTAATATCAGTGACCCAATCTCCATTATCACTTTTAATTTTTTGGATAGAATTTAAAGCTCTTCTTTTATTAAATAAAGCATGAAAATACCTGGTATTCTTATCCCCATCAGAAATATGTTTACTAACAACTTTTTGCCACCAATAGGTCTCTTCCATATTTTGATAATTAACAAGATTATCTTTTGCTTCATTCAAATCCTTAAGATTAGAAGAATCAGTCAAAACAACATTTTCAAGATCACAAACCAAAAGTTCCATATATTTTATATTAGCAAAAAGATTTTTAAAATAATGTTTGTTCCACCAAACCAAATTTTGTTTGAGCCTTTATAAGCTTCAACCATAATCTATGCATACCCCTAATCGAATTATCAGGGTGTAAATGGGCAATCCAATTAATGGCCATGACTTTAAGATAATCCAAATGCTGAATCCACATATTTTGAAATCTGAATGAGGGTGAGGTGTTTAATCTTTAGAGTTATCCTTAACGTAAAAACCAAAAGAGGGGCATGATCATAAAAGTTCTACTCAAATGGTCAATAGTGGTAAGAGGCCATTGATTAATCTAATGAGAGTTGAAAAGAATTATATCAAGATGTTGCTAGAGCTTAGAGTTTTGCCAAGTATAATTAGAGCCTTTAATACCAATGGCAATAAGATTGCAATCAAGAATCATATCTAAAAATTCTTCCATAGAATAAATATTAGGAGAGCAACCACCCCTTCTTTAAGATGAATACAAAATAGTGTTGAAATCACCCCCAACCAACCAAAGTTTGTTAACAAAAAGAGAAAAACTTTTGAAATTCTCCCAAAGAACATTCCAACTAGCTCTATTGCAAGAAGCATAAATAAAAGAGCCAAGCACACAAGAATCACCAAAAGAAATTTGAGCATTGACAACTTGTTGAAGATCATCTAAAATTAAAACATTTAAGAGGCTATTCCAAAAGCACCAAATTTTATTACTGATGTTAGAAAAATTACTAAAACTAAGCATTCTAGTAACATGATTGGTTTTATTAGCATGTATATGAGGTTCAATAATAATAAGTAAGGAGATATTGTAATTCTATAGAGATTTCTAATAATGATTATGAACGTGAGGGTACCAATCCCTCTAACATTCCAAATAAGAGAATTAAACATTAAGAAATTTGTAAAAAGAAATTAAATAATAATAATAATAAGGGAGACAAAGAATAACAAATCCTCTGCAAAGCCAAAAATTGATACAACACTTTTATTATATGAAGACGATCCAGATCTAGTAGATCTAGCAAGATTAGGAGATTTCTCTTAGAGTTCTTAGTTTTCTTTTTAAAGATAATTTGGAATTTTCTATTTTTATCTACAGTGTCACCATCGAAAAGAGATTGATTAGGAATATTATTAAAAGGATAAGGATAAGCAAGAACATCTCTAATCATAACTTCCCCCTCTTCCAAATCAGCATTTTGTTGAAAGGTGGGATTAGAATGTAGATCAATCTTGGAATTAGGGGAAGGAGAAAGAAATTATACCATTCAAAGCACAATTACTAATGTCAAAATTAGTGTTTTGTTCAGGAATTTCAGCCACATTCAAGTTATCATTTTAAACCTCATTCTTATTAATTAATGCTGGCAAAGAAGCAGGAATAGACTCATTAGAGAATTAATCATCATTTTTTTCAGCCTCTTTAAATTTGGAATTAGCCATAATAGGCATAATCTCATGTAAAGAAAGGTTGTTGGACAAATCATCTTTTTCAACATTATTAGTACCTTTGTCATGGTTGAAATGAGAAGCAAAAAGAACAATTTTCAGAACATCAGAAGATTCCAAAGAATCCGACCTAAGAACAACATTTAAGTTATTTTTAGGCAAAAAATAGCTTTATTAACTTGATCAGTAGTTAATTTAGAGTTAGGATCATTCAAAGTTTTCTTTTTAAGAAGTGGGCGAAGAATAAAACACTCCGAATTATCATTATCATGTATCTTGCAATGGGAACAAAAAAATTGGAAAATTTTCAAATTTGAGTTTTATAAATAACAAAACCTTTCAGATCTGATCCAAACAAACTTAGGATGTTTTTTAGATATGTCAAGTTCAACCAATATATGAGAAACAGAGGGACGGGATCACAACAATCACGTGATCGATTTAGAGCGACCAACCGAAAAGAGCCCCGAAAGCAAATAAAACCAAGTGGGTAACATAACGCATTATCATATTTGGAAGAGCTAACCACATAGGAACAATAGGTGATTCCTCCTTTATATTAAAATGGGGAGACCACTTCAACAAAAACATTTGATAATTAAAGACAAAATAAGTTTGATGTGAGAAAACTCTTGAATAATCCAAATCATTCGTAAGTTGAATCAGAATATGTCTTGGATCGATCGAGCCAATAGAGAAAGCACCTGAAAGTTTAAGGTTATGAAAAAAGATCAAATCTTATCCAAATTTGGCCGGCACAAAGAAAATTTTCCAATCAAAGTAAATTTGAAATATTTTGCAAGCTTTTTGACATCAAGATCCGAACACATGATCACAAGCATACCTCGAAAAGAAGTCAAAATCAGATTCACCAAGTCAGAAGAGATAGAGCTTTTACAAGAAATTGCATCCTTAAAGGGTTTAATAGCATGAAGGGCATTAGGTTTAGCAATTCCCATAAAATTGGATGCCTTAGCCAGATCATCCAAAATGGGAGAAATAAGCCACGGGTTCGAGGTCAGCGCAGCCATAATCAAAAGAGACACATCACGTGAGCAGCCATAGATTGAAAAATATGTAGAAGCTGGTCGAGAAAGATGAAGGATCCAACAAAAATCAAAGACGAGATGCCATGAAGGGGAAATGAACTGCCGCCGTGATTAAGGAGATTGGGGAGGTTTATTTTGATTATTTTATTTACTTTAGTATTTATTTTCCTTAGGTTGTTTATTTTTATTTATTTAGTTTTTTATTTATGTTTATTTAGTTTATTTTAGTTTATTTAGGTTTAGATTTTGTTTTGGGTTTAGGCCTAGGGTTTTAAGTTTTTGTAGATTTAGGGTTTAGGGTTGTGGTTTATGATTTTGTGGTTCAGTGGTTTAGATTTAGGTGTAGGGTTTTAGGTTTTAGTTTAGGGTCTTTTAGTTTAGGTTTAGGGTTTTGGGTTATTTTTTCAATAAAGAACAAATTCATATTCAACATATCTTCTTTTGATTTCATCAACCAAGTAACGCAACAAGTTTTCTAAGACATAAGTGACAACATAGATAAAAAATGAGCACGCATAGAGCAAATCAAAATCCCTAGATAATTAGAACCATCTCTACTATAATGACACAATTCCATATGCAACAAATTAGATCGAATATTCCTCACTTCTCCAAATGTAACCACTGCACCTCTCGTAGCTAAATCCACCTTCATATCCTCCTACCTCTCCCTCCTACTACCACCACCACGTTGTAAACCTTCACTCTCTTGCCAAGCCACCATAACCACCACTTTCTAACCACCACCTCCCTATCCACTAGCACCTCCAGATCCCCCACTACCACTGCCATAACCATTGCCTCTGCCTTTGCCTCCATTGCCAGATCTAGACTGCCCTGCTGACGCCCAAATGTTCCCGCCATCATGTCTCACTATTCCTTAGGGTTTAGGTTTAGGTTAAAGTTTAGTGGGTTTTAAGGTTTAGGTTTTTTTAATTTATTTAGTTACTTTAGGTTTAGGTTTAGGGTTTAAGGTTTAGGGTTTAGGGTTTAGTGTTTAGGTTTTTATGTTTTATGCTTTTAGGGTTTGATGGGTTTGTTTGGTTTAGTGGTGGTATTTAGGGTTAATTTTGTAATGTAGGGTTAGGTTAGGTTTAGGGTTTAGGGTTTAGGGTTTTCTTTCTCTTTTGGAAAAGTTAGAATTTTATTACCATAAAAGGAAAATATACAATGTCTTTAAAAGCGGGTGAAGTTCTTACCTTCTAATCGCCGAGCTACAAGAAACTTAAAGAGCTAAACTCCCATCTAAGTACATTAGAAAAACAACAAAACAAAAGAGCAAATGCAATAGCTAAAAGGATAAGAGAAAAGACACGCAAGCAGTAAGACTAAAAAAATCTTAAAATATAAAAGGATGAGTTAGCAGGCTCATGATTACTTGAGAAAGCAAGATAAGCAAGATCCATCCACAACACACTGGTTGACAATGACCATTCCCTCTTCAAAGTTTCAACCTATAAAAGAAATTTGTAAAACAAATACCAAGGAAAAGTCATAGGATAAGGATAAAGAGAGGTAAAGGATGAGCTTAGGAAAGAGAAGGCTGCTCCAATTGTCAGGATCATCTCTAAAGCAAAAAATTTATATGAAGCCCAAATTTCATAAAGAATGGTTACAATCATATGTAATGCCATCAACTAGGGAGAAGAGGTGAGTAACATCAAAGCTCATCATGGCTTCGGCATACAAACATCTGGCACAATAAATTTAAGAGTTCCGTGATCATGCACCATTAAATAAAGAGCAACCGACTCAAAGAATACAGCTCAAAAACCAAAAAACCACAACAGGCTAATCATAATAACCCAGAGAGAGGCTAGAATAATGTTAGAGCACCAACAATAGCCATTATCCAAATATGCATCCAAGCTCCAAATCACTAGGAAACCAAAACTAGCCATAAGTATTCCAAGACCAAAGACTAACAAAGAAAATGCCTACAAAACTAAGATAGGGAGCCTCAAGTTAAAGTCCCAACAAGTAGCAAATCACCAAGCCAAACTAGGGTGAGCAACCACAATGATTCAAATAGCATAAGAAAACCATCAACCGAAGACAAAATAATAACACAAAGCGAGACAAATCACTAGCGCCATCAAGATACAAAAAAAGTGTAATCCAAAAAGGATCAAATTGTCTGTGAAGCAGGCTCCAAATCAACCAACCATGATTTCTATGAAGCATAGTTCCTCCAGCAACCAAATTTCGAGGCAACATTCTAAATGTGTAACCAACATTGGAAGTATCCTCATAGTCAAGGAAAAGTAGAAAACCAGAGAAGTTGCACACTAATCAAAGAAGCACAACCACCAAATAAACCAACAAAGAAGAAGTGGCGTTTAGCCAAAAAAACTAAATTTTAAAGTATAGCACAACCCAACAAGAAGTATAATAACATAATATGATGCAAACGCATAAACAGAGGCTAATCCTAGAGAATAACTAAACACAAAATGAAGGGAAAAAAGTTTCCAACAACAATAAGGAACTAGAGAAACAAGAAAGTTTATCCAATCCCACCGCTTATGGAACTGTCTTATAGTAGAGACGATTCTCAAGCTTATCCTGCTGATTTGCTCTATATATTATATATATATATATATATATATATATATATATATATATATATATATATATATATATATCATTACCTATGTCTAAAAAAACTTAGTGTGTTTTGGTTGATGAAATCAAAAGAAGAACTGCAGAATACCAATTTGTCTCTATTAAAAAAAAAAACCAAAACCCCTAAATGAAAACTTGAACCCTAAACCTAAAATGTAAACCCTAAATGCTAAACCCTAAAATCCTAAACTCGAAATCGTAAACCCTAAAACCTAAACCATAAACCCTAAACCCTAAACTCTAAACCCTAAATGCCAAACCCTAAACCCCATACTAACCATAAACCTAAACCCTAAACCTTAAACCCTAAAAACCTAAAAAAAACCTAAACTAAATAAATAAAATAAAATAAAAATAAAATTAAAGCAAAAATAAAATAAAAAATAAAATAAAATAAAACATAAACTAAAACATAAACCTAAACCTAAACCAAAAAAGAAAATAAAATAAAAACAAAAACTAAACTAAAATAAAATAAATAAAACCTAAACTAAACTAAAAATAAAAAACCTAAACAAAATAATAACTAAACCTAAAATAAAATAAAATAAACTTAAAATAAATAACCTAAATAAAACCTAAACCTAAAAAAAAACCTAAAATAAAAAGCCTAAACCCTAAACTAAAAAAAACCTAAACCTAAAAAAAATAAAATAAACTAAAAACTAAAATAAACTAAATAATAAAATAAACTAAACCTAAATAAACAAACCTAAACTAAACCTAAAATAAAATAAACTAAAAAATTAAACATAAAATAAACCCAAAATAAAACCCTAAAACCTAAACTTAAAAAAATAAAATAAACCTAAACCTAAAAAAAAAAAATAAAAACTAAACCTAAAAAAAATAAAATAAAATTGCTAAAAATAAACCTAATCCTAATATAAACCTAAAAAATAAACTAAAATAAAAAATTTAAACTAAAATAAATAAACCTAAAATAAGTAAACTAAATTAAATATACATAAAAGTAAACCAAATGGAAAACTAAAATAAAAAAAAATAAACTAAAATAAACTAAATTAAACCTACTCAGCCATCGAATTTGAAAAAATTTTACACCCTAAAACTAACCTCTAAACTCTAAATCCCTAAACCTAAACCAAACCCTAAACTAAACCCTTAAACCTCAAACCTTAAACCTAACCTAAACCAACCACAACCTAAACCCTAAACCACCCCCTAAACTCTAAACTCCCTAAACCTAAACCCTAAACCCTAAAACCCTAAAAACCTAGAAACCTAAACCTAAACTAAATAAAAGAGATTTCAACAACAAATGATTAGCATGAATTCTAATATAATATAAACAAAGTGAGTTTTATATGCCATAATACACCGCTTCTCTCTCATAGAAATGTTGTGTAGCTTCCTGCTCGTGGACAAATGAAGAAAGAATTCACATAAGTTCGATTACCTGGCAAGTGTATCTATGAGCAATCCTCTTCTATAGGATAGCTCATTCGATCATAGAATCCCTCTTTAATCAAATTTTCTTCTTAACCAGTTCTTTCAATTTAAAGATATGATGAGGAGCTAAATATGTGCTTTAAAATCTCTCTAATAGGATTTCAATTTTCAAGACTGCTCAGATCTTAAAATTAGGGAGACTTAATGCTAAGTATTACCGAACGAGATTTTTTTAGCCATCGATTGACAAAATTTCTCGATAACTAGTGTGTAATAAGAATAATCCAAACTCAATATCTATGTGATTTCCAAAACTATAGCTCTCCTCTTTGAGACTCAATGCGGCAAAACATAATGTAACAAATAAATTGCATCAACACGAAAGCAAGAAAGCTCAAGTAAAACTCTTAAGTCAATGCTTAGAAATAGGTGGCATAGTGTTGTGAGAGATTTTGGACACTGATAGATTTTTTGATGACATCTAAAATATGATTTAAGAGAGATTTTGGATCCCAACATTATATCTATCATCTTTTCTATTTTCTTTTTATTGGTAGTAGTGTTACTTCATTTAGATGCATTCATTTGAATTTGAATGATTTAATGGAAAGAATAATTCCTACATTTGATGACGCTTCAAAAGAATTTTGATGTTATTTGAAATATGAAGTTTGTTGAAATGCCACATGCAAATTAATTTGTGTAGTGTCTCTTTAAGTTTAGGCTCTTTCGATCTAAACCTAAACAACATTAGTTTTTTAATTTTCCTAATTTTAGAAGATAACAGCAATACTTCAAACTTGTTCATGTACTCATTTATAATTTTGGTTTCTTTTGAAGTTAAACTCTAAACAATTGATCTTAGTAGGATAAATACAAGTATTTTTTTAACAACAATTCCATTTCAACCATGTAATCGCTAATATGTTTTAGTTTTATAAATCCTTCTTTGCTCTTTATTTCAATTCACATATGCTAAGATGTTTTAGTTTTATAAATCCCAATCTTCTAGGCTCACTGAAACCCTAAACCATAAATTAACCCTAAAACTAATTCTAAACTCTAAACTCAAAACCCTAAACCCTAACCTCTAAACTCTAAAACCCTAAACACTAAACCCTAAACCCTAAAACTCTAAACCCTAAACCCTAAACCTAAACCCTAAACCCTAAACCCTACTAAACACTAAACACTAAAACCTAAAAACCTAAACCAAAACTAAATATAACCTAAAAATAAAATAAATAAATAAAAACCAAAGAATAAATAAAATAAAAAATTAAATTAAATTAAAACCTAAACTAAAACCTAAACCTAAACATAAACCTAAATAAAAAATAAAAAATAAAAAATAAACTATAATAAAATAAATAAAAACTTAAACTAAAAAAATAAAATAAATAAAAAATAAATAAAAATAAAACTAAAATAAAATAAACCTAAAATATAATAAAATAAAAAACTAAATAAAATAATAAAAATAAAACCTAAACCTTAAAAATAAAATAAAAATAAAATAAACTAAAAAAATAAACATCAACCTTAACCTAAACCTAAAAATAAACTAAAATAAAAACCTAAACTAAAATAAGTAAACCTATAATAAATAAACTAAACAAATAAAAAAATAAACCTAAAAAAATAAAAATAAGATAAAGTATAATAAAAAATAAACTAAATAAACCTAATTAATTTACTTATTACAAAAAAAACCTCCAAAACCCTAAACCCTAAACCCAAAACCCTAAATCCTAAACCCTAAACCCTAAAACTAACCCTAAACCCTAAACCCCAAACTGAGAACCCTAAACTTACAACACTAAACTCTAAACCCTAAATCTCTAAACCTTTAAACCCTAAACTTTAAACTCCTGAAACCTAAACTCTAACCCTAACCTCAACCTTAACCCCTTTAAACCCTAAAACTCCTAAACCTAAACTAACCTTAAACTATAAAACCTAAACCCTAAAGCCCAAACCCTAAACCTTAAACTATACCCCTAAAATAAACCTGTTAACCTTAAAACTTAAAAAATCCTAAACAAAAGCTCAACCACTAAACCCTAAACCCTAAACCTAAAGCCTAATTTTAACCCTAAATCCTAAACCCCAAAAACTAAACCTAAACCCCTAAATAAACCTTATAAATCCTAATCCCTAATCTAACAACCTAAAATTTACGCAAAAATAAATATAAACCTAAATAAAATAATAAAAAATAAAAAAAAAACATAAACTTAAACTAAAATTAAAATAAAATATAAATTAATAGAAATAACCAAAAATAAACTAAATAAATGCCTAAACTAAACTAAAAAATAAAATAAACCTAAGAATACAAAACCTAAATTAAAATGAACCTAAAATAAAATAAAATCAAAATTAAATAAAAAGCAAAACCTAAAATATAAATTTAAAAATAAAATTTAAAAATAATTAAAAAATAACACCTAAACCCTAATCTAAAAAAAACTTAAGCATAAAATAAAAATAAAATAAACCAAAACTTGAACTAAAATAAACTAAATAAATCTAAATCTAAACCCAAAAAATAAATAAATAATAATAATAAAAAATAATCAAATAAACCAAAAATAAAACCTAAAAAAAAAAATAAAATAAACTTAAACTTAAACCTAAAAAAAAATAAACTAAATTAAAACCTAATCCAAAATAAATAAATAAAAAAATAAACATAAATGAAAATATAAATAAACTAAAATAAATAAACTAAATAAATAAACCTACGGTTTACTTATTTATTTTATAAAACCCCTAAATCCCTAAGCTAAACAAACCCTAAACCCCAAACCCTGCCCTAAAAAACCATTAAACCCAAATGCTAAACCCTAGACACTAAACCCTAAACCCTAACCCTAAAACCCAAAACCCTAAATCCTAAACCCTAAAAACATAAAAGCCTAAACCTAAACTAAATAAAACTTAAAAATGAAATATCTAAAAAAACTTAAAACTAAATAAAATAAATAAAATATAATAAAATAAAATCTTAAACTAAAACCAAACCTAAACCTAAAAATAAAAATTAAATAATACAAATAAACTAAAAAAATAAATAAAACCTAAATGAAACTAAAAACATATAATAAACCTAAGAATAAAAAACCTAAATACAATAAAACTAAACAAAAAATAAAATCAAATAAACCTAAAATAAAATAAAAAAAAAACTTAAACCTAAATCTAAAATAAAGTTTCAAACTAAGTCTAAACCTAAAATAAAAAATAAAATAAATAAAATAAATAACCTAAACTAAAATAAACTAAACTAAAATAAATAAAACCTAAAATTGTATTAAATTAAACCTAAACCTAAAATTAAATAAAATAAATTAATTATGAACCTAAATCTAAACTAAAATAAAACATAAGAAAACCTAAAATAAAAACCAAAACCTAAACCTAAAAAAAAAATAAAAAAATTTTAAAGTAAACCAAAAAATAAAAAATAAAGCCTAAACCTAAAAAAAATAAAAAAATAAACTCAAAAAAAAATAAACCTAAACATTAAACCTAAAAATAAACTAAAATAAAAACCTAAACTAAATTGAATAAACCTAAAATAAATAAACTAAACTAAATAAAAATAAAATAAATCCTAATATAAATAAATATAAATAAACTTAAACCCAATGAATTTACTTAATAAAAATAAAATTATAAAATAAATAATCTTAAACCCTAAATAAACCCTCAAACAAACCTAAACCTAAAACACTAAACCCTTAAACACTAAACCCTAAACCCTAAAAAAACCCTAAACCCTAAAAAAAACCCTAAACATAACCCTAAAACAACTCTAAACCCTCTAAAATCAAACCTAAACCCTAAACCCTCCCTAAACCTAAAACCCTAAAACCCAAAACTATAAACCCTAAAACCTACAACCTAAACTGTAAACCAAACCCTATACCCTAAACCATATACCTAAAACCATAAACCTAAATCTAAATAAACCTAAAATAAAATAAAATAAAAACTAAACCAAAATAAACTAAAAAAATAAAATTAAAACTATAACCTAAACTAAACCTAAACCTAAACCTAAATAAAATAAAAATCAAAACTATAAAAAAAATAAATAAAAAAATAAAATAAACCTAAAATAGAAATAAATAATAAAGCAAAACATATAAAAAATAAAATAATCCTAAAATATAATAATAATAACTTAAAAAAAAAATAAACCTAAAAATTAATAAAAATAAAACATAAACCCTAAATTAAAAAAATCTAAATGTAAAATAAACAAAATAAAATAAACCTAAACCTAAACTAAAATAAACTAAACTAAAATAAATAAAACCCAAACTTAAACTTAAAATAAACTAAACCTAAACCCTAAACTAAATAAATTAAAATAAATTGAAAATAAACCTAAACCTAAACTAAAAAATAAAAACCTAAAAATAAACCTAAAATAAAAACCTAAAAAAATTAAAAAAACTAAACCTAAATCTAAAAAATAAAAAATAAAACCTAAACCTGATAAAATAAAAATAGAAATAAAACTTAACTAAAAATAAACATAAACCTAAACCAAAACCTAAAAAATAAACTAAAATTAAAAACCTAAACTAAAATAAATAAATGAAACAATATAAAAAAAGACCTAAAAAATAAAAAATAAAATAAACTAAAAATAAAAAATATACTAAATAAACTAAACCCATTTAATTTTTTAAAACTTAAACTTAAACCCTAAATTTTAAACCCTAAAATAAACTAAACCTAAACCTAAACCTTAAACTAAAAACCTAAATTATAAACCCTAAACCCTAAACACTAACCCTAAACCTAAATCTTAAATCCTAAACCCTAAATCTTAAACCCTAAACCCTAAATATAACTATAACCCTCCTAAAAGCATAAACCTAAAACCCTAAAACCTAAAAAATCCTAACCAAACTAAACTTAAACCCTAAACTTAAACCTAAACTAAGAAACTAAACTAAACCTAAGCCTAAACCTAAACCCTAAACCTAAACCCTAAAAAAACCTAAACCTAAACCTAAACCCTAAACCCTAAACCCCAAACCCTAAACCTTAAACCCTAAACCCCTAAAAACATAAAAACCTAAACCTAAACTAAATAAAACCTAAAAGGAAAATAGATAAATAACCTAAACCTAAATAAAATAAATATAATAAAATAAAATAAAAACCTAAACTAAGATCTAAACTTAAATTTAAACCTGAACCTAAAATAAAATAATATAAAAACTAAACTAAAATAAATAAATAAAACCTAAAATAAATTAAAAATTAATATAAACATAAAAATAAAAAACATAAATAAAATAAAAACTAAATGTAAAATAAAAATAAATAAACTTAAAATAAAATAAATAAAACTAAACAAAAAACCTAAACCTAAAAAATAAACCTAATAATAAAACCTAAAAATAAATAAATAATATAACCTAAACCCTAAACTAAAAAAGAACCTAAACCTAAAAAAATAAAATAAAATAAACCTAAACCTAAACTAAAATAACTAAACTAAAATAAATAAAACCTAAACCTAAACCTAAAAAAACTAAACCTTAACCCTAAACTAAATAAAATAAAATAAACTAAAAATAAACCTAAACCTAAACTAAAAAATAAAACCTACAAATAAACCTAAAATAAAAACCTAAAACCTAAACCCTAAACTTTAAAAAGCTAAAAACCTAAAATTATGCTAAATAAAACCTAAATAAGATAAAAAAACCTAAACCAAAATAAAATAAAATAATAAAATAAAATAAAAACATAAACTAAAACCTAAACCTCAAAAGAAAATAAAATAGAAAATAAAGCTAAAATAAAATAAAATAAATAAAACCTAAACTAAATTAAAAAATAAAAAACCTAAATAAAATAAAAACTAAACATAAAATAAAAATAAAATAAACCTAAAATAATATAAAATAAAAACTAAATAAAAACCTAAACCTAAAAAATAAACCTAAAAATAAAATTTAAAAATAAATAAAAGTAAAACCTAAACCCTAAACTAAAAAAACCTAAACCTAAAATAAAAATAAAATAAACCTAAACCTAAACTAAAATAAATAATACCTAAAATAAACTAAACCTAAACCTAAACCTAAACTAAAAAATAAAATAAAAACTTAAACCTAAACCTAAAAATAAAAAATAAAACCTAAACCTAAAAAATAAAATAAAAATAAAATCAAACTAAAAAGTAAACCTAAACCTTAGCCTAAACCTAAAAATAAACTAAAATAAATAAACCTAAAATAAATAAACTAATCAAATAAAAATAAAAAATAAACCTAAAAAATAAAATAAAATAAATTGAAATAAAAAAAATAAACTAAATAAACCTAAACCAATTTATTTAATTTTGAAAATAAAAAATAAATAAAATAACCCTAAACCTTAAACCTAAAACCCTATGGTGACTATTGTGTTTTGGGCTCTTTTGTTTATGCATCTTGTTATAGATCTGGTAAAATCTCTTTGGGATATTTTGAGGAATTTGCTACCTTCAACAAACCTTGGTTTGTTGGTGGTGATTTCAACACTATTTTATTCTCTTTGAATGAAGTTGTGGTTGCTCTCCCAATATTCATTCCATGGAAGATTTTTCCAATATGATCCTTGATTGTAATTTGCTTGATATTGTCTTTAAGGGTTCTAATTATAATTGGCAAAACTCTAGACTTTGGGTGGGGGAACCTTTTAATACTCATTGGATTACTTAGTGGCCTATTACTTCTATTTTTTCATTTTAGCGTAAACCTTGTTTGATCATGCCCCTCTTCTAGTTTCTATTAAAGATAATTCTAATAGATTAAAAAACTCTCTTTTTAGATTTTAGAACATGTGGATTTAGCATATTGATTTTTTTTGATGTTGTGGCTATTAATTTGAAAGCTTTGCATCATGATAATTCATTATGGGGATGAATAGACTTTGGTTTAAACTTGAAAGACTTAAACAAAATTTGCATTGGTGGAACAAGCATTATTTTAAAACCTTTTGTTAATATTAAAGATATGGAAAAATTAGTTTGTGATCTTGAAGTCTCTATTATATAGATCCTTCTAAGATTAAGGACAGAGGTGAAAGATAAACTTGTTCACTTCCAAAATATGGAAGAGACTTATAAAGCTGCTAGTAAAAATATTACAGATGGTGATAGAATACTAGCTATTTCCATGCTTTAATTAATAAATAGAGAGCTTTAAATAATATTCAAAAATTAAAGACAATAATGTAGATTGGATTACATAGAATAATGATATCAAGGAATATTATTAATTACTTTAGAAATATGCTTAATAAGAATTTCTTATGAAGCTATTTCTAAACCACATTTGATTCCTTCTATTATTACTAATGATGATAATGATTTGCTTACCATTGTACCTAATGAAGATGAAATTTTTAAAGTTCTTAATAGCATGAACATAGATTTTGTTGCTAGAGAGGGTTTCACTACTCAATTTTTTCAAAAATGTTGGTTTATCATTAAAAATGATTTGATTGAGGCTATTGATTTTTTTAATGGTAATCCTTTTCCTAGATATTTTCTAGTACTTCTATTATTCTCATTCCTAAGAAAGATAATCCACTATTGGAGTGATTTTAGACCTATTAGTCTTTACACCTTCTTTAATAAGTTGATTTCCAAAATTCTTACCAACAAGCTTAGTACTTCACTTAATAGATCTATCTCTCTCAACCAAACAAGTTTTGTTAGAAGTAGATCTATTTATGATAATATTTTACTTTCCCAAGAATTAATTCATGATCTTGATGCCAAGAATAGAGGTGGCAACATTCTTTTCAAATTAGATATTACCAAAGCCTTTGACAACATCTCTTGGGATTTTCTTTTCCATATTCTAAATTTATTTGGTTTTTCTAATAAATTTATTTATTTTATTAAAAATTGTATTAATAATGCCTAGTTTTATTTTTTTTTTAATGGGAAGCCTTGGGTTTCTTTCCTCTTCCCATGGCTTAAGACAAGGGGATCCTTTATCTCCTACTTTATTTATGATCATTTGAGTACTTATCTATGAGCATCGATGATTTATTCTTAAATAATCCTTGTATGTACTAAAAACTCTTGGTGGTCTTGTTTCCCACTTCTTTGTAGATGATTTCATTATTTTTGCAATGCTTCTATCATATCAAGAATCTCAAGAATTTTATAAATAAATTTGGTAGAGAAAGTGGCCTTTCTATCAATGATAATAAAAGCTATTTTATCACTTCCTCTCATATCTCCAATAATAAAATCAATCAAATCTTACATATCACTAATTTTAAACATCAACACTTACCTAAAGTACTTGGTGCTCCTCTCTTAAAGGCTTGAATGATCCCATCTTTTGATAAGTTAATTCAAAAAATTTAAATAAAATTTCTCTTGGGAATTCCATTTGCTTTCCTTTGGTGGTTGGCTCACTATTTTTAAAAGCACTCTCAATTCAATGCCTCTTTATTTCAGTCAAATATTTTTTTTTAGTTTATTTTTAGGTTTAGGTTTATTTTCTAGTTGAGTTTTATTTTTATTTTATTTTTTTAGGTTTAGGTTTTATTTTTTATTTTTTTTAGTTTAGGTTTTATTTTTTTATTTTATCCTAAGAGCCTAATCATATCCAAGCCACACATTAAAGCATTAATTATTTAAGAAACTATGAAAAGCACAATCCTAATGCACAAACATAACATCAAACAATTATATAAACTATCATAAAATAATAAAAGGATGGTGCAATTATACCGCAAACAAGAGAGAAAAGATGGGTAGTTGAGCTCTACCTTATACAACCTAGAATATGAAAGAATAATTATAATTGTATTAAATACTATGAGGGTCTTTTTTCATATCTTCATTTCGATTTGGTTCTTCTTTGATTTGGATGGTGCTTGCTTCAAAGGCATCATGCACCCAAGATAAAGCCTTCGCCACTATTCATACCCCCATAGCACTAATCCTAATTCCTATTGAAAAATTACATTTATGTGGGAAAAGTAAATCTAACTATAGCAAAATAGAGGTTAGCTAAATATACATATAATCCCAAGTAGTTGTATTTATAATTTGAACTTAGCACCCTACACATGGGTAACTATGCCCACCTCTAACTTGGATTATGCTTCAAGATTTAAGCAACCTCAAAAAAGAGCATTCACATTTATTTTAAGCATCCCTTAAGCATAATCCCATAGAAAATATGATTAGGCCAATATTGGCCTAACTTCGCCTATGAAGCATACACCCTAACATCTATCTAAAAAAAATACATCATAAAATAAAAACATATCACATCATACACCGTCAACTTAGCTAGAAGTGGTGACTTAATTCTAATGTGTGTATTAAGGCTTTTGTGGTAAGTCTTGTTAGGCATTAGTGTTGTATTTTCTAAGTGTAGAAGGATTCAATTTAATATGAAAGGTTGATTTCACTTGAAGTAGTTTAATTGATTTGAGAATTTTAATTTGTGTTTTCTTTTGTTTCATTTGATTACACTTAGCTAAGTGTTATAAAGAGAGGAAAAGAGGATTGCCCTTCATCCCTACCTTAAGTCACTTTCTAAAGTATATTAATTTGATTTAGTTCTCTTTAGAATGGCTTATTAAATGGTTTAACTAATCCTAAGTTTAGGTTCACTTTAAATAATCCTATTCAAAAATGAAAGGCATCTTAAATTAATTTAATTGAATTACTACCACATGACATATATTAAATCATTCGTTTCCATCACATGTAACATGCATATGATTTAATCCTAAGTGTATCCATACATGCAACATATTTTAGCACACTTAAATGATGAATGTATGTGTATGTTTAGAATTTATATTTTGTTTGATTGAATTATTTAAACATATTAATTTAAAACTTTATCCAAATTCTACAAAAAAAGGACATAAAAATGAAATTTGATAGGCATGTGCCATTGTTAAACCAGAGAAGTGAGGTAATGAAATGAACTCCTTAGAGCTAGCTAAAGCCTAGTATTCTCAGGATGTCCAAACTATATACCCATTTACATTCAAACATATGTAAATTCATATACATGAACATAGGAAGTAAGCTCCAAATCATATGGCTAATTAATTCAACCACTTAGTCAATTATGAATGCATGCAATTTTAATGTAAAATGGGATTTTCATTCACAAATCACATATACATATACATGTACAAAGATATAGGCAAGTACATGTCATTGTTAAAGGAAGTGAGGTAATCAAATGACCTCCTTATCTAACTAAAGCCTCATATTCTCGAGATGTCTAGACTATATACTTTCTTTTCTTGGACACACATGGATGCATGTATACATAAATGAGGGAAAGAAACCATGCAAAGAATGTTATTGAATCTATATATATATATATATATATATATATATATATATATATATATATATATATATATGAATTAAAACTCTATCCAAATTCTAATGTTGAAATACATAAGAATGAAATAAAATGGGTATGTGACATTGTTAAACCAGGGAAGTGAGGTAATCAAATGACCTCCTTGGGGCTAGCTAAAGCCTCATGTTCCTGGATGTCAGACTATATACCCATTACCATTCAATCTTATATAAATCAACACATGAATAGAGGAAAGAGAACACAATGTTCATACACTTAAGCTATAAGCACATGCATTTCTTATGTACTTATAACTAGGATCATAACACATATTATTATTCATTTATAAGCTTTTGAAAAATACATTTGATTTAATAGTGATAATAGCCATGCATATTATAAATTATATCAACACATGCAATTACATAAAGGAAATCCATTTTGTTTTACTTGATTTTGAAAAGATGGATGCATGAATTCAAATGACATACCAGATTTAACATGATTGGAAAAGAGGACAATAAAATATAAGCATGTGATTCATTCAACCAAAGTAGTTCTTAAGGATAGTCAAATCAAATAAGATTATTTAAAGCAAACCAATGCTTCTTTATTAATTAAGTTTTGGATTTGATTTGATTTAAAGAGGATAAGAGAAATCATCACTTGTTTTAAACCCATTCCCACATTACTAATTTGATTTAATTTAAAGAAATGTAATTAAGTTGATTTTATGGGTTATTTAAATTGAACCCTTAATTTGATGAATTAATTCTTACCTATGTCTCTTAAAGTAATTAACTAAATAATTATGAGCCAACATGATATGCATGGAAAATAAACTTGCAATGATCCTAGGAAATAAAAGGGGCCTAATGCAATTGGCTCATGATTAATAGTTAATTAGATTAAGGGACTTAATTAATTACTCTTATGGTTTTCCCACACATGTGGACTAACCATAATTTCATTAAACTCCTTTAGGTTATTAAACACCTAAAGATCTACCCCATGATTTAATTAATTAAGGTCTGATGATTATGATTTCAATTTGATTAAGTGATTTAATTAATAAGTTAAATCTTAATTAATTTCATTTTAAAAAAGGATGAAATGAACTTAGTGAAAGGGGTCCCAACCCTATTCTTTAGTTCACTTACTTGAACAATGATTAATATACTAAATTAACCAATTTATTACTATTCATGACATTAATTAATCATTAATTAACTTAAAAGAGTAGTTAAGGTTTAGTTACTCAATTTTCTTAATTGCAAATAAATCCCAAGAAAATCATGGAGAGGTCATCCCATTAAATTAACCCATAAAATTTGGGATTAATTGCTCAAATAATTAAAGTAATACTAATTAATTAATTTTATAATTAAACTTAATTACTATTCAAAATTAGTTAAGATCATTTTAATTAATTCTCCTCTAAAATACCTTTAAAATGAGTATTTATTTACATTTTTATTTCTATGATTGATTTATGATTTTTAAGTTTTAGCCAAAAAAATGATTAATTATGCTTAAAGCCTAATCCTATTGGCACCACATGATACGTGCTTTCCACATGGTATCGGGATTGGCTACTTAAAACTTATCCAACTTAGCACCTACGTGGCAGGGACAGGTGTGCTTTCGTTCACCATCCAATCTAATATCGGATGACAACTATTAATCCCATAGCTTAATAGGATTAAATCAGATTGATCTAATAGATCTAATCACAACCATCCATTTTGATCATGGGAAATGGATGGTGCATGATCTAATGTCATGCGAGTGAGGGAGAATGGAGTCCGTCCTCCATTGCTCACTTGATCTAAGCTTACCCGAAGTTGGATCAACTCCAAAAGGATCCCACACCTTCATGACATTGATCAAAGGGGATCCAACATCAAGATCACATGAGATGCAAGTTTTCTTCAAAAAGCTCCAACCCATTTTTGCCTAAGGATCGATTTTGGAAGCATACTGGAGCTCAAGATCGAGCTCAACAATGAGGAAGCTTCATCTAGTGGAGATGAAGCCCTATGAGCAACAATTGGATCACATGTTCTCTAAGGCCAAGAATTGATGATTTGGAGGTTGACTTGATCAAAGTCCCACCTCCATGCTCAAGAAGCTTGGGAGATGACTCATTCTTACCAGGCCTAGGGAAGTAATGTGCAAAGTTAATTTGAGTTTGATGGAGAAATGGAGAAGTTAGGTTAGAAATGGGAGTGTCCTATTTTAGATGGATGGGAATGGCATTTTTGATCGAGAATGAGCTTGGGAGCTTAGGAATGGCTCTAGCTCATCTTGGGTAGCTAGGTTTCTTGGAATGATTTGTGTGTGTGTGTTTGAGTGAAATGAGAGGGTGTATACCCCTTCATCTTGATCGAATGGGATAGTTTGGCTTCTAGTGGTCATCACCATCTCAAGGAGTCATGGGTGGTGGAGGAGGTGAGTTGGCTTGGTTGGTTGAAGGTGTGGAGGTGGCTACCAAGGAAGGATCATGGGTGTCCTATGGGTTTCAAATGCTCCAATGGGAAGGGTGAGGTGATTTCACCTCCCATGGGTCATGGCCGACCCAACCACCCCTTGGGTCCAAGGTCTGAGTGCCTAGTGGACCATTGGGAGAGTACCAAGTGGCCAAGGAATGGAAATGACCACTTACATGGGTGATTTATCTCATGTGATGCCCTTGACCCAAGGGTAGAATGATCATTTGGCAGAATTGATTTGGGAAGATTTGAAATGAGCCAAAAGTGGGTTAGCCCAAATTTCAAGTCAATTGGAGTTAATTTGGCTCAATTTGACTCATTTAGGTCAAATTGGGTTGTTAGTCAAGTTGACCAATTGGTCAAATTGGGTCAAACAAAGGGGTCAAGTTCATATGATCATTTGGGATGTTTTGGTTCAATTGGTTTGGTTTAGTTTGGCTTAGATTTGATTTTGGCTCATTTGAATTCATTTGGGTCAAATGTGTAAAATTGACCGCTTGACCAAATTGGCCAAATTGTCTTGGGTTGGGTGTGATTTGGGTTTAGTTAACCAATTGAAGATGATTGTAGGCTTTGATTTTAATTTGGATTTAGTTTGATTTAAGCCAACTTGAACCTTTAGGTCACTTTGGGCTGTAGGTCAATTGGGTTTAATTGGGTCCAATCATGGCTTTGGTCAAGTTTAACAATCAATTTGGAATGAATGTGAGCCATTGGTTGTAATCAATTTGGTTTTTATTTTGATTTGACCTAATTTTGTCTTTTAGGTCAATTTGGGTCAACTTGGGTCAAGAGGGCCAATTGGGTTATGTTTGAATCAATTGAAGGTCAAGTCATATTCAAATATTGATTTTGATTTGGTATGAATCATTGGTTTCAAGGGATTTGGCTTAGGTTGCAATTTGGCTAGTTTGGGTTAATAAGGGTTGACTTGGTCAAATGATGACCAAGTTGGACCCACTATGTAATTGATCAACCTAGGTGATCAACAATCATGATGGGAGGTTTTGATGGACTTGGTTCGCCAATTTGGGTAGGATTAGAACTTTGCTCAAATAGGTCAAATTGGCCACTTTGGGTCAAGTGGACCAATTGGGTTTAATTGGTTTTATTTTGGGTTGAGTTTGATTTAGTTGAGTTTATATATATGTATTTGGGATTGATATATAAATTCAATTGCAATGGTTTGGGTTCAAATGGGTTTGGTTCATTTGAACATTTCAAGTTAAATGGGTTAAGTTTGGTTTGACTTGGGTTGATTTTGGTTTGGCTTGATGATTGTAGATTTCATTTATATTTTGAATATGATTGAAGGTATGATTGATTCATGAGAAAATCAATTGAATTTGGGTTTTGGAATAAAGGAATTTGGCTAAGTCCATGGAGTTGTCATGTGGGTTTTAAGTTTGGATTGTGATTTGGTTTTGATTTAGTTTTGATGATTTAAATGTATATTTCATTTAAATTTATGAAGATGATTGAAAATATGATTGATTTGTGAGAAAATCAATTGAGTTTGACTTGATTTGGATTAAGATCTAGCTAAGTCCATGGGATTGGTCATATGGCTTAGGACGGGTTTTGATTTAATTTGATTTAGTTGATTTAGTTTTGATCATTTGAATGTAGATTTGATTTATATTTAGAAGGATGATTGAAGATATAAATTGATTATGAGAAAATCAATTTATTTTGGATTGATTTGGATTAAGATTTGGCTGAGTCCATGGGATAGGTCATATGGCTTAGGAAGGGTTTCAAGTTTGGATTTGATCATGGGCTTCAATCATTTGGTTTTGGAATTTGGGTTTGGATTTGGATTTGAATTTCATGTTTGAATTGAACTTGAGGTTTGGTTTGAGAAGGTGAACATGGATTGGGGTTGAAGGGTAGATTAATCCCTAAGGCATAACCTAATCCTATGGTTAACCCTTCTAAGTCTTAGTTTAAGTGTGTTTACCTAATTAAGTGTCTTCTGACTAGGGAAGTCTTAGTGTCTAGAAGACTCCTAAGTCTAAGATGGAAAGATTGAATTTGCACTCCAAAAGTGAGGTCAACAGCCTGATCCATAGTGTTGCCCTTGGAGATAGATGATGAAGACCAAAGCCAAGTTTCACATTATATACTCAAATACATCTTTCAATGCTTTGCTTGGGAGACCATGGATACTTGAGGACAACATAGTTCCATCCTACATCAAGATATGAAGTTCAGAGAGGTGGATCTTCTACTGTCAAAGGAGATCTCAAGCCATTTATAGTTCATGGTCAGATATGAGGATGCATTACTACCTCCCTCAAAATCAACAAGTCTATTTTGCAAACTTGGCCAAAGTTTAAAAATATGTTCTGCTATCATGGTTCTGCCCATTCTTAGGGTTTAGGTTTAGGTTTAGGTTTATTAGGTTTTAGGGTTTAAGGTTTAGGTTTATAAGTTTTTAGGTTTAGGTTTATTTTTTAATTTATTTAGTTACTTTAGTTTTAGGTTTAGGGTTTGGGTTTATAGTTAAGGTTTAGGGCTTTTATTTTATTTTATTTTTAACTCAAATGATTCCATAACAAACAAGAAATTACTAAATCAAACAAGACATTATCCTATAACAATAAATAAAATAGATAAAATAAAATTCAATTAAAAATTCAAAAAAAATATTTCACAAAATGATTTAACTCTAGAGACAATAAAATTTTATTTTATAGAAGGCCAACAAAGCTTTGAAGAAGTCAAACCCATATCATCATCGATTTCTAGGCTCTTCCTTTTTTCTTCCACGCAGAATGGAGAAGCAAGAAGTAGTAGAGTAGTAAAAGCACCAGCAATACCACATTAAATTTACTAAGACCCTTCAAATACTTCTTAACCTTCTGGGTATGTGTAATCATTGGCAATCATGATGGAGAGGACATTCTTGTAAGGGTTGATGAACATGTGGGTGCTAAAGGGTGGGATAAGAGAGGGCTAGTGAGAGAGAAGTGATCATTGAAAGGCATGTTGAAAACTTTTGATGAGATCATCTTCGGAGGTCAAGCACCTCAGGACTAAACACCAAACCATCATCATACATAGACTGGATGACAAGGCCATAAAAGAATGGCCTAATCCCAAGCTTAGTGAGAGCATCCTTGAGGATCCCACCTTATCGCCTAATCACCAACCTGGATAATTTCAATAGCACTTGTTCATCTTAGTTGGGATGTTGAGATCCTAAGAAAGAAGTCTATGAAGGATCCATACCAATGTTCTGAGGAACCACAACATCAATAGCAACAAGACCAACATAGTGAGCACCAACTTAGTTTTTTCAACCTCTTAACTTTTAAGATCACCTTAAATAAAAATCAGCTCAACCGGTTGGGTTTAGGTTTATTTATTTTTGGCATGGGTTTAGGTTTTGGGTTTTGGGTTTGGGGTTTAGGTTTAGGGTTTAGATTATTTTTTTGGGGTTTAGGTTTATTTAGGTTTTAAGAGGTTTAGGGAAGTTTAGTTTTAGATTTTGGTTTTTTTTTAATAGAGAATAAAATCGATTCAACATTTCTTATTTTTGATTTCATCAACCAAGTAACACACCATGTTTTCTAAGACACAAGGGGTGACATAGTTAAAAAATGAGCATGCATTGAGCAAATCAAAAACATTAGAAAACTTGAACCATCTATATGTAAAGACACGCCCATAAGCCGTAGATCGATCGCCATTCTTTAGTTTCTCCCCTCATTAGAACCACCTCTCTCGAAGTGGGATCCACCATCATATCCCCATCTCTCCCTCACCACCACCATGGTGTAAGTTCCTGCCTCCTCCCTCCATAACCACCCCTGCAAGCACCTCCATATCCACCAAAGACCTCCAGATCCCTCACCACCACGCGATACCACCCCTACCTTTGCCTCCATCACTAGATCTAGACAGCTTGCTTACTGAGATGTTCCCGCCATCAAGGTTTTGCCCATTCTTAGGTTTCGATTGAGGTTTAGGTTTATTAGGGTTTAGTTTATTTTTTAATTTATTTAGTTACTTTAGGTTTAGAGAGTTTGGGGATTAGCTTTAAGGTTTTATTTTATTTTATTTTAAACTCAAATGATTCCATAACAAATAAGAAATTACTAAATCAAATAAGACATTATCCTCTAATAACTAATAAGAAAACTAAAATGCAATTCAAAAATTCATAAAAATAGTATTTCACAAATTGATTAAACTCAGAGAATAAAATTTGATTTTATAAAAGGCCAACAAAGCTTAGTAGAAGTTAAAACCCATATCATCATCGATTCCTAGTTCTTTCTCTTCCACAAATGTAACACAACAAAGAAAGAGTAGAGTAAGCATCATGTGTACACATCAAAATTACTAGGATCATTCAAATACTCCTTAACCTTCTCGGCCTGCATGCATGTGTAATTAGTGGCAATTATGATAGTGAGAACATTCTTGTAAGCATTGATGAACATGTGGGGCACTACAGTATGGGTGGGATAAGAGAGGGCTAGTGAGAGAGAAGTGATCATTGAAAGGCCTGTCAAAAATTTTTTGATGAGATCATCTTCAGTGAGGTCAAGCACCTCAAGACTGAACACCAAACCATCATCATACATAGAATGGACGACAATGCATAAGAGGATGGCCTAATATGAAGCTTTGCAAGGAGAGTGGGCTCTGAGGATCCCACCTTATCGCCTTTTTTTAATCGCCAACAGGGTGATAATTTTAATAGAACCCTTGTTGATCTTAGTTGGGATGTTGAGATCCTAGAAGAAAGAAGCCTGTTAAGGATCTAGACCAGTGTTGCCTGGAGGAACTACAACATCAATAGTTGCAACAAGACCAACACGGGCAAGAGCACCAACTTTATATTTTGTAACATCTTTGCTGACTTCTTTAAGACCAGCTTTCATAAAAATTAGATCAACCTGGGTTTAGGGTTTATGGTTTAGTGTTCATTTTTGGGGTTTAGTTTAGGTTTTTAGGTTTATAGGGTTTAGGTTTTAGGGTTTGCAGGTTTAGTTCAGATTTAGGTTTGGTGGTTAGGTTAGTTATTTTATTGGTTTTAGGCAGATTTAGGGTTTAGGGTTTAGGATTTTCTTTTATTATTTTAAATTACAAACCAATAGGTTTAGGTTTATTTGGTTTATTTTATTTTTATTTTATTTAGGTTTTTTTATTTATTTAGTTTATTTATTTTAGTTTATTTATTTTAGGTTTTATTTTATTTTATTTAGTTTAGGTTTAGGTTTAGTTTATTTTTTAGTTGAGTTTTTATTATTTTATTTAGTTTAGGTTTATTTTTTTATTTTAGTTTAGTTTAGGTTTTATTTTATTTCACAGATTTTAGGTTTATTTAGGTTTTATTTTTTAGTATTAGGTTTATTTTTAGTTTATTTTATTTTATTTAGTTAGTTTTATTTAGTTTAGGTTTAGTTTTAATTATTTTAGTGTTTAGTTTATTTTATTTTTTGTTTATTTTAATTTTATTTTAGTTTTTTTTATTTAGGTAGGTTTATTTTTATTTATTTAGGTTTAATTTTAGGTTTATGATTTTATTTAGTTTTATTTTATTTTATTTTTATATTTTATTTAGTTTATTTTATTATTATATTTTTAGGTTTATTTTATTTTTAGTTTAGTTTAGGTTTTATTTATTATAATTTATTTTTTATTTTATTTTATTTATGTTTTTAGTTTTAGTTTATTTTATTTTATTTTATTTCATTTATATTATTAATTTATTTTCAATTTAGTAGGTTTAAATTTAGGTTTTTAGGTGTGGCCTAGGTTTTAGTTGGCCTTTTCCAGTGGCCTGTGGCTTGGGCTCAGGGTGGGTGGTTAGGGTCATGGCTTTATAGGTAGGTTAGGGCTCATTTGCCTAGTTGGCTCAGTGCTAGGGGCCTAGGGTTGTGGCATAGCCTAGGGTCAGGTCAGATTTAGTGGTTATCTTTCTTTTTAGGGTAGGGTAGGGCCTGATTTAGGGTTTATTTTTTATTTATTTTAAATTAAACCAAGATTTAGTTTATTTAGTTTATTTTATTTTCATTTTATTTGTTTTTTATTATTTAGTTTATTTATTTATTTATTTTATTTTTAGTTTAGGGTTTTATTTTAGTTTATTTTATAGGTTTAGGTTATTTTTTTTAGTTGAGTTTTTTTATTTTATTTTTTAGTTTAGTTTTATTTTATTTTAGGTAGTTTAGTTTTTATTTTATTTTTATGTTAGGTATTTATTATTGGTTTATTTTTTAGTTTATTTTAGTTTAGGTTTAGTTTTTTAGTTTTATATAGTTTTATTTAGTTTATTTATTTATTTATTTATTATATTTAGTTTAGTTTATTTTTTTTGACATGATTATTTTAGTTTATTTTTATCAGGTATTTATTTTATTTATTATTTATTTTTTTAGGTTTTTATTTAATTTTTATTTTATTTTATTTTTAAGCTCATTTATTTTATTTTAGTTTTATTCTTAAGTTTATTTTATTTTTAGTTTAGTTTATTTTTATTTATTTTATTTTATTTATAGGTTTTATTAGGTTTTATTTTATTTTATTTAGGTTATTTATTTATTTTATTTTATTATTTAGTTTAGGGGTTTGGTGCCTAGGGCTCAGGATCAGGGGTTTAGTTTAGGTTAGGGTTTAGGGTTTAGGGTTTAGGAGTTAGAGTTTAGGCTTTAAGATTTAAGGTTTTAGGTGTGGTTCGTGGTTTAGGTTTTAGAGTTTGGGTTATTATTTTTATTTTCTTAGTTTTTAGGGTTTAAGGTTTAGTGTTTAGGTTTTAGGTTTAGGGTTTATATTTTAGCTTAGGGTTTAGGGTTTTTGGTTTTTTTTTAACAAAGAACAAATTCAGATTCAACATTTCTTCATTTCAATTTGATCAACCAAGTTCTCTAAGACACAAGCGATGACATAGATAAAAATGAGCACCCATAGAGCAAATCAAAAATTCTAGATAACTAGAACCATCTCTAATGTAAAGACACAGTTCCATAAGTAGCAGATCGGCTCAGCCATTATTCAGTTTCTTTAGTTTCCATTAGAACCACCCCGGCTTCTCGAGTAGCGGGATCCACCATCATATCCCCGATCTCTCCTCGCCACCACCATTGTAACCTCCGTCGCTCCTCCCACCTCCATAACCACCACTGCTCTGATCACCACCTCCATATCCATCAGCTCCTCCAGATCCCTCACCACCACTATGATAATCACCTCACTGCACCGCCACCAAATCTAGAATGAGCACGGTTGGCGGTGATGTTCCTGCCAAAAGGTTTTCCCATTCTTAGGGAGTTAGGTTTAGGTTTATTTTATAATTTATTTAGATACTTTAAGTTTAGGTTTAGGGTTTAGGGTTAGGGTTTTGGGTTTTGGGTTTTGGGTTTAGGGTTTTAGGGTTTAGGGTTTAAGGTTTAGGGTTTAGGTTTAGGGTTTAGGGTTTTTTAGGGCTTAGGGTTTAGGGTTTAGGGTTGTAGCTTTAGTCTTGTAGGTTTAAGGTTTAGGGTTTAGGGATTAGGGTTAGTTTTAGGGTTTAGGGTTTAAGGTTTAGGATTTAAGGTTTAAGGTTTTATTATTATTTTTTAAATTAACTAAACTCGTAGGTTTAAGCTTATTTAGTTTACTTAGTTTATTTTTTATTTATTTTAGTTTATTTTTTATTTGGGTTTATTTATTATTTTAATTTAGTTTAGTTTATTTATTTTACTTTTGGTTTTTTATTTTAGTTTATTTTTTAGGTTTAAGTTTAAGTTTAAGTTTATTTTTTAGGTGAGTTTTATTTTATTTTATTTTTTTTAGGTTTTGGTTTTATTTTTTATTTTTATTTTTAGGTTTAGGTTTTTATTTTATTTTTTTAGGTTTAGGTTTTAGGTTTTTATTTTAGGTTTATTTTCAGGTTTTATTTTTCAATTTAGGTTTAGGTTAATTTTTATTTTATATTATTTTATTTAGTTTAGGTTTTGATTGTGGTTTAGTTTATTTTTTGGTTTAGGTTTAGGTTTTATTTATTTTAATTTAATTTATTTTATTTTATTTAAATTTTTATTATTTTAGGTTTAATTTATTTTTTTAGTTTATTATTTAGGTTTAATTTTTAATTTATTTTTCGGTTTATTTTTTAGGTTTAGGTTCCTATTTAGTTTTTATTTTATTTTTTTTGGTTTATTTGATTTTTATTTTATGTTTAGTTTTTAGTTTATTTTGGTTTTTTATTCTTAGGTTTATTTTACTTTTTAGTTTTGTTTAGGTTTTTCTTTTATTTTTGTTTTTAGTTTTTATTTTATTTTATTTTTTAATTTATTTAGGTTTAAGTTTTTTATTTATTTTATTTTTAGGTTTTATTTAGTTGTGCTTTAGGTTTTTTGGTTTTTAAGGTTTAGGGTTTGGAATTTTAGGGTTTAGGGTTTTAAGTTTTTAGGATTAGGGTTAGGGTTTAGGGTTTAGGGTTTAGTGATTAGGCTTTAGGGTTTTGGGTTTTTAGGCTTTAGGGTTTAGGGTTTAGGGTTTAGAGTTTAGGGTTTAGGGTTTTGGGTTTAGGGTTTATTTAGGGTTTATTCTTTAGGGTTTAGGGTTGTAGGTTTAGGGTTTAGGGTTGGTTTTATGGTTTAGGGTTTAGGGTTAGGGTTTTTTTATTTTTTTATTTCTTTTTATTTTTAGGGTTTAGGGTTTAGGTTTAGGATTTAGGTTTTGGGTTCAAGTTTTAGTTTAAGGTTTTTGGTTTTTTTTTATCAGAGAACAATTTAGATTCAACATTTCTTCTTTTCGATTTCTTCAACCAAGTAACACACCAAGCTTTCTAAGACACTGACGTTAGATAAAAAAAAATTAACGCATGAATCAAATAACTAGAACCATCTGTAAATACATAGTTCCATAAGCAGTAGATTAGATTGGCCATTCTTTAGTTTCTCCAATTCCCATCATAACCGTCATGATCTCTTGAGTAGCAGGATCCACCATCAAATCCTCGATCTCTCTCTGCCACGGTATAGTCCATCGTTCCTCCCACCTCCATAACCACCACTTTCATATCCACCAACACCTCGGGTTCACCACCATATGATAATGCTTCGCCTTGCCTCCATTGCCGGATCTAGACTAAGCACGGTTGTGGTGATGTTCCCTCGTTAAGGTTCTGCCCATTCTTAGGGTTTTGGTTTATTAGGTTTTAGGTTTTATGTTTATTTTTTAATTTATTTTGCTATTTTAGGTTTAGGTTTAGAGCATAAAATAATTCCATAATAAACAAAAAATTACCAAATCGACCAAGACATTATCCTTTAATAACTAATAAAATAGGATAAAATAAAATGCAATTTAAAAATGTACAAAATTAGTATTTCATAAAATAATTTAACTCCCATTCACTATAAAATTTTATTTTACAGAAGGCCAAAAAAGGTTTATCGAACAAGCTGAAATCCATATCATCGATTTCTAGGGTCTTCCTTCTTCTCTTCCCTCCAACCGAAGCATAGAGGTAGTAGAAGCATTAAACCACATCAAATTTACTAGGATCTTTCAAATACTGCTTAACCTTCTCGGCCTATGGGTATGTGTAATCAATGGAAATCACAACAGAGAGGAAATTCTTATAAGCGTTGATGAACATGTTGGGCACTACAGTAAAGTGGGATAGGAGAGGGCTAGTGAGAGAGAAGTGATCATTGAAAGGCCTATTGAAAACTTCTCGATGAGATCATCTTCAATGAGATCAAGCACCTCAAGACTTAACACCGAACTATCATCATACACAAACTGGATGACAAGGCCATAAGAGAATGGCCTAATCCCCAGCTTAGTGAGGAGAGCATCCTCTAAGGATCCCAACTTATTGCTTATTTTAAATAGCTCAACTAGGGTGATAATTTCAATAGTACCTTTTTTTATCTTAGTTGGGATGTTGAGAACCGAGAAGAAAGAAGTCTATGAAGGATCCAGACCAGTGTTGCCTGGAGGAACCACAACATCAATAGGTGCAACGAGACCAACACGTGCAACAACACCAACTTTGTAATTTGTAACCTCTTCGTAGACTTCTTTAAGATCACCTTTCATAAAAATCAGCTCAAGGGGTTTAGGTTTAGGGCTTAGGGTTTAGGGTGAGGGTTTATGGTTTAGGGTTTAGAGTTTAGGGTTTAAGGTTTAGGGTTTAGGGTTTAGGGATTTTTAGGGTTTAGGGTTTAGGGTTTAAGGTTTAGGGTTATGAGTTTAGTGTTGTAGGTTTAGGGTTATGAGTTTAGTGTTATAGTTTTAGGGTTTAGGTTTTAGGGTTTAGGTTTTTCTTTTTTTTAAAAAAGTTAAGGAAACATATAGGTTTAGGTTTATTTAGTTTATTTTTATTTATTTTAGTTTATTTTATATATTATTTTTACTTAGGTTTATTTTTTAATTTTATTTAGTGTAGTTTATTTATTTTAGGTTTATTTATTTCTAGTTTGGGATTTCTATTTTTCTTCATTTTTTAGGTTTAAGTTTAGGTTTAGGTTTATTTTTTAGTTGAGTTTTATTTTTATTTTATTTTTTAGGTTTGGGTTTATTTTTTATTTTTAGGTTTAGGTTTAGGTTTTTATTTTCTTTTTTTAGTTTAGGTTTTAGTTTTTTTTTATTTTAGGTTTATTTTTAGGTTTTATTTTTTTGTTTAGGTTTATGTTTTTTTTTTAGTTTATTTTATGTTATTTCATTTAGGTTTAGGTTTAGGTTAAGTTTATTTTAGGTTTAGGTTTAGGTTTTATTTATTTTATTTTATTTTGTTTAGGTTTAGGTTTAGTTTATTTTATGTTTAGGTTTAGGTTTTATTTATTTTAGTTTAGTTTATTTTTTAGTTTTTTTTATTTTAGGGTTAGGCTTTATTTATTATTTCTTTTTGGGTTTATTTTTTTGGTTTAGGTTTTTATTTAGTTTTTGTTTTATATTAATTTAATTTTATTTTATTTTTTATTTTACATTTAGTTTTTATTTTATTTAGGTTTTTTATTATTTGGTTTATTTTATTTTTTAGTTTAGTTTAGGTTTTTACTTATTTTATTTTAGTTTATTTTTATTTTTTATTTTATTTTTATTTTAGGTTAAGGTTTAAGTTTTAATTTAGGTTTTTTTTTATTAGATTTTTTTATTTAGGTTTAGGTTTTATTTATTTATTTTATATTTAGGTTTAACTTATTTTAGGTTTAGGTTTTTTAGGTTTTTAGGTTTTTAGGGTTAAGGTTTTAGAGTTTAGGGTTTAGGGTTTAGGGTTTAGGTTTTAGAGTTTAGGGTTTTAGGGTTTAGGGTTTAGGGTTAGGGTTTAGGGTTTAGGGTTTTGGGTTTTTAGAGTTGTAGGTTTAGGAATCAAGGTTTAGGGTTTAGGGTTAGGGTTTTTTTATTTATTTTTATTTTTAGGTTTAGTGTTTAGGGTTTAGTTTTTTTTAAATTAAGTATCCATTAGGTTTAGGTTTATTTAATTTATTTTTTATTTCTTTTAGTTTATTTTATATTTTATTTTTATTTAGGTTTATTTTTATTTTTATTTAGTTTAGCTTATTTATTTTTGGTGTCTTTATTTTTAGTTTAGGGTTATTATTTTACTTTATTTTTTAGTTTAGGTTTAGGTTTTAGTTGAGTTTTATTTTTATTTTATTTTTAATTTTTTTGGTTTATTTTTTATTTTTAGGTTTAGGTTTAGGTTTTTATTTTATTTTTTTAAGTTTATGTTTTAGGTGTTTATTTAAAGTTTATTTTTAGGTTTTGTTTTTTAGTTTAGGTTTAGGTTTACTTTTAGTTTATTTTATTTTATTTAGTTTTGGTTTAGGATTAGGTTTAGTTATTTTTAAGTTAAGGTTTTATTTATTTTAGTTTAGGTTCAGGTTTAATTTATTTTTATGTTAGGTTTAGTTTTTTTTAGCTTAAGGTTTAGGTTTAATTTTTTATTTATTTATAGGTTTATTTTTTAAGTTTAGGTTTTTATTTAGATTTTATTTTATTTTATTTTAGGTTTATTTTATTTTTATTTTATGTTTAGTCTTTATTTTATTTTGGTTTTTTATGCTTAGGTTTATTTTATTTTTTTAGTTTAATGTAGGTTCTTACTTATTTTATTTTAATTTATTTCTATTTTTTATTTTTTATTTTATTTTATTTTTACTTTTATGTTTAGGTTTTTATTTTACTTTATTTTTTATTTTATTTAGATTTAAGGTTTTTATTTATTTTATTTTTAAGTTTTATTTTGTTTAGGTTTAGCTTTTTATGTTTTTATGGTTTAGGGTCTAGTTTAGGGTTTTAGGATTTAGGGTTTAGGGTTTAGGGTTTGGGGTTTATGGTTTAAGTTTTATGGTTGTAGGTTTAGGGTTTAGGTTTAGTGTTTAGGGTTAGGGTTTTTTTATTATTTTTATTTTTTTTAGGATTTAGGGTTTAGGGTTTAGGTTTTAGGTTTAGGGTTCAAGTTTTAGTTTAGGGTTAGGGTTTTTTGTGTTTTTATTAATAGAGAACAAATTCATATTCAACATTTCTTCTTCTCGATTTCATCAACCAAGTAACACACCAAGTTCTCTGAGACACAAACGATGACATTGATAAAAAATGAGCATGAATAGAGAAAATCAAAAAACCTATATAACTTGAACCATCTTTACTGTAAAGACATAGTTCCATAAGTTGTAGATCAGATAAACCATTCTTCATTCTCCATTTCCCATCAGAACAACCCCTGCCTCTCAAGTAATGGGATCCACCATTGTATCCTTGGTTTCTCCCTCCATCACCACCACAACTGTAACCTCTGTCGCTCCTCCCACATCCATAACCATCACTGCTCCGACCACCACCTCCATATCCACCAGCACCTCCATATCCCCCACCACCACAATGATAAATGCTGCCTCCACCTTCGCCTCCAGCACCAGATCTAGGCCGAGCCTGGTTGATGGTGATGATATTCTTACCGTCAAGGTTCTGCCCATTCTTAGGGTTTAGTTTTAGGTTTAGGTTTATTTGGTTTTAGGGTTTATGATTATTTTAAATTTATTTAGTTACTTTAGGTTAGGTTTAGGGTTTAGTGTTTAGGATTTAGGGTTTAAGGTTAGGGTTTAGGGTTTAGGGTTTAGGGTTTAGGGTTTAGAGGTTTTTAAAAAAAAAACTCAAATGATTTCATAACAAACAAGAAATTAACAAATTAATCAAGTCGTTATCCTTTAACAACTAATAAAACATGATAAAATAATATGCAATTAAAAAATTCACAAAAATATTATTTCACAAAATGATTTAACTCCTAGAGACAATTAAATTTGATTTTATAAAAGGCCAACAAAGCTTAGTCAAACAAGTTGAAACCCATATCATCATCACATTCCTCAGGCTCTTCTTCTTCTACACTGGTGAGAAATTTTATTTTACTTTTTTAGTTAAGTTCAGGTTTTTATTTATTTTATTTTAGTTTAGTTTTTATTTATATTTTATTTTATTTTTAGGTTTAGGTTTAGGTTTTAGTTTAGGATTTTATTTTATTTTATTTTATTTAGGATTAGGTTTTTTTATTTAGGGTTTAGGGTTTTGAGTTTACTGTTTAGGCTTTAACATTTAGGGATTTTAGGGTTTAGGGTTTAAGGTTTTGGGTTAGCTTAGGGTTTTAAGTTAATTAAGTGCTTAGGGTTTAGGGTTTTGGATTTAAGCTTTAGGGTTTAAGGTTTTTAGGGCTTAGGGTTTAGGGTTAGTTTAAGATTTAGGGCTTTGGGTTTTAGGGTTTAGGGTTTAAGGTGTATGTTTAGGGTTTGGGTTACGATTTAGGGTTTAAGGTTTAGGGTTTAGGGCTTAGGGTTTAGGGTTTTTCAAGGTTTAGAGTTTTAGGGTTTAGGGTTTTAGGTTGTAGGTTTAAGGTTTAGGGTTTAGGATTTAGGATTTAGAGTTGTAGGTTTAGGGTTTAGGTTAGTTTATTTTTTATTTTTTATTTTTATGTTTTAGGGTTTAGGGTTTAGTGTTTAGGGTTTAGGTTTTAGGCTTAGGGTTCAAGTTTTAGTTTAAAGTTTAGGTTTTAGGTTTAGGGTTCAAATTTTAGTTTAAGCTTTAGGGCTTTTAGTTTTTTTTAATAGAGAACAAATTCTGATTAAACATTTCTTCTTTTCATTTCATCAACAAAGTAACACACCAAATTTTCTAAGACATACATGATGATATTGATCAAAAATGAGGACGCATAAAGCAAATCAAAAACCCTAAATAACTAGAGCCATCTCTATTATAAAGATAGTTCCATAAGCAACAAATTGGATCGACCGTTCTTCAGTTTCTCTAGTTCCCATCAGAACTACCCCGTTCTCTCTAGCAGTGGGATCCACCATCATATCCCTGATCTCTCCTGCCATCACCACCACATCTATAATGTCCATTGCTTAAGGTTTGGGTTTAGGGTATTAGGGTTTATGCTTTTAGGGTTTAGGGTTTAGGGTTAGGGTTTAGGGTTTAGGGTTTATGCTTTAAGGTTTGGGTTTATGGTTTTTTACGATTTAGGGTTTAAGGTTGTAGGTTTTGGGTTTGGGTTTATGGTTGTAGGTTTAAGGTTTAGGCTTTTTTTAAATTAAGTGAACTAATAGATTTAGGTTTATTTTTTATTTTTATTTAGTTTGGCTTATTTATTTTAGGTTTATTTATTTTTGTTTATGTTTGTTATTTTAGTTTATTTTTTAGGTTTATGTTTAGGTTTAAGTTTATTTTTTAGTTGAGTTTTGATTTTATTTAATTTTTTAGGTTTAGGTTTTTAGAATTTAGGGTTTAGGGTCAGGGTTTATGGTTTAGCTTTTAGGGGTTAGCATTTTAGAGTAAAGGGTTTTAGGGTTTAGGATTTAAGGTTTAGTGTTTAGTGTTTAGGCTTTAGGGTTTAGGGTTTTTATGATTTAGGGTTTAGGGTTTAGGGTTTTGGGTTTTGGGTTTTGGGTTTAGGGTTTTCTATTTTGGGTTTAGGCTTTTAGGGATTTTGGTTTAGGGTTGTAGGCATAGGGTTTAGGGTCAGGATATTATTTATTTATGTTATTATTTTATTATTTTTATTTTTTTTATTTTTAGGGTTTAGGGATTAAGTTTCAGGTTTAGGGTTCAAGTTTTAGTTTAATTCTATTTTAAAATTAACTAAACCAATAGGTTTATGTATTTTTAATTTATTTTTTATTTATTTTAGTTTATTTTATTTTATTTTTATTTAGGTTTATTTTATTTAGGTTTATTTTAGTTTAGGATTTTATTTTAGTTTATTTTTTAGGTTAAGGTTTAGGTTATGTTTATTTTTTAGTTTAGTATTATTTTTATTTTATTTTTTAGGTTTAGGTTTTATTTTTTATTTTTAAGTTTAGGTTTAGGTTTAGGTTTTTATTTTATTTTTTTAGGTTTAGGTTTTAAGTTTTTAATTTAGGTTTATTTTTCAATTTTATTTTTTAGTTTAGGTTTAGGTTTATTTTTTGTTTATTTTATTTTATTAATTTTAGGGTTTAGGTTTAGTTTATTTTAGGTTTAGGTTTATGTTTTATTTATTTTAGTTTAGTTTATTTTAGATTAGGTTTAGGTTTATTTTATTTTGTTTATTTTAGGTTTAGGTTTTTTAGTGTTAGTTTTAGGTTTTATTTTTATTTATTTTAGGTTTATTATTTAGGTTTAGGTCTTTATTTAGTTTTATTTTATTTTATTTTATTTTATTTTTTTTATTTTCATTTAGTTTTATATTTTATTTAGGTTTTATTTTAGGTTTATTATATTTTTTTTAGTTTTGGTTTAGGTTTTATTTATTTTATTTTAGTTTAGTTTTATTTTTTATTTTATTTATTTTAGTATAGGTTTAGGTTTAGGTTTAGTTTAGTTTATTTTTTATTTTTTTATTTTATTTTTTTTAATTTTTATTTTTTAGTTTATTTAGTTTATTTTTTAGGTTTTGAGGTTTTAGGGTTTAGGATTATTAGATTTAGGGTTTAGGGTTTTGGGGTTTAGGTTTAGCATTTAGGTTTTGGGTTAGGTTTAGGGTTTAGGGTTTTAGGGTTTAGGGTTAATGGTTTAGGGTTTAGGGTTTAGGGTTTAGAGTTTAGGGTTTTAGGGTTTACGGTTTAGGGTTAGTTTTTTTTATTATTTATTTATTTTTAGTGTTTAGGGTTTAGAGTTTTGGGTTTAGGGTTTAGGTTTGAGTTTAGGGTTTAGTTTAGGTTTAGGGTTTAGGGTTTTGGTTTTCTTAATAGATAACAAATTCTTCTTTTCGATTTAATCAACCAAGTAACACACCATGTTTTTTAAGACAGAAGTGATGACATTGATCCAAAATGAGCACGTATAAAGTAAAATTAATAACTCTAAATAACTAGAACCATCTCTACTATGGAGACATAGTTCCATAAGCAGCAGTTTAGATCGATCATTCCTCAATTTCTTCAGCTCCCATAAGAACCACCCCGGCTTCTTGAGTAGTGAGATCCACCATCATATTCTCAATCTCTCTCTACGCCACCATCACGATTCTAACCTCTATCGCTCCTTCCACCTCCAGAACCATGACTACTCTGACCACCACCTCCATATCCACCAACACATCCAGATTCCCCACCACCTCTGTGATAATCTTCGCCTCCACATTATCTTCGATTGCTAGATCTAGACTATGTTGATGGTGATGTTCCTCTTTGGTTCTCATTCTTAGGGTTTAGGTTTAGGTTTAAGTTTATTAGGTTTTAGTGTTTAGGCTTATTTTTTTAGTTAATTTAGTTACTTTAGGTTTAGGTTTAAGGTTTGGTGTTTAGAGTTTATGATTTAGGGTTTAGGATTGAGGTTTAGGGTTATGGTTTATTTTAGGTATAAGGGTTATGGTTTAAGGTTTAGGGTTTAGGGTTTAGAGTTTAAGGTTTAGGGTTTAGGGTTTAGGGTTTAGGGTTTAGGGTTTAGGGTTTAGGGTTATAGGTTTAGTGTTGTAGGTTTAAGGTTCTTTTTTATTTATTTTAGTTTATTTTATTTTTTATTTTTATTTAGGTTTATTTTTTATTTTAGTTTAGTTTAGTTTATTTATTTTGTTTATTTATTTTTTATTTTTTTTTAGGGAGCTTAAGTTTAGGTTATTTTTTAGTTGAGTTTTATTTTTATTTGATTTTTTAGGTTTATGTTTTTAGGGTTTTAGAGTTTTAAGGTTTAGGGTTTAGGGTTTTAGAGTTTATGGTTTATTGGTTTGGCTTTAGTGTTTCATGTTTTTAGGGTTTAGGGTTTAAGGTTTACAATTTTTGATTTTAGGTTTAGGGTTTAGGGTTTTAGTGTTTGAGATTTAGGGTTGTAGGTTTAGGGTTTAGGGTTAGTTTTAGGGTTAATATTTTTCTTTAATTTTTTTTTATTTTTAGGGTTTAGGGTTTAGGGTTCGGGTTTTAGGTTTAGGGTTAAGGTTTTAGTTTAAGGTTTAGGGTTTTTGGTTTTGTTTTTATTTAAAAGAGAATAAATTTAGATTCAACATTTCTTTTTTTTTTATTTCATCAACCAAGTAACACACCAAGTTTTCTAAGACACGAGAGATGACATAGATAAAAAATGTGTAGGCATAGTGCAAATAAAACCCTAGATAAAGAACCATCTACTCTAAAAAATTTCCATAAGTAGCGATCGATAGGCCATTCTTAGTTTCTCTGGTTCCATTAGAACCACCACTTTATGTAGTGGGATCGCCATTGTATCCCGATCTCTCCCTCGACACTACCACCCTATCTCCTCCCTCCATAACCACCCTTCACCACCACCACCATATCCATGCCTAGAGCCCCCACCACCACTACAATAATTGCCTGCCTTTAGCCTCCACTTAGATCTAGACTAGTTGGTTGTGATGTTCTTACCATCAAAGTACTGCCCATTCTTAGGGTTTAGGTTTATTAGGTTCTAGGGTTTAGGTTTACTTCTTTAATTTATTTAGTTACTTTAGGTTTAGGTTTAGTGTTTGGGGTTTAGGTTTTAGGGTTTAGGGTTTATGGTTAGGGTTTACTATTTAGGGTTTAGCATTTAAGGTTTAGGGTTTAAAGTTTAAGGTTTTAGGGTTTATGCTTTTAAGGTTTAGCATTTTTTAGGGTTTAGGGTTTAGGGTTGTAGGTTTAGGGTTTAGGATTTAGGGTTTAAGGTTTTTTTTCTTTTTTTGTAAAATTAAGTAAACTCGTAGGTTTATGTTTATTTAGTATGTTTTGTTTATTTTTTTATATATTTTAGTTTACTTTATTTTTTTATTTTTATTTTGGATTATTTTTCTTTTTTAATTTAGTTTAGTTTATTTATTTTAGGTTAATTTATTTTAGTTTAGTATTTTATTTAGTTTATTTTGAGGTTGGTTAATTTTAGGTTTATTTCTAGTTAGCTTTATTTTTATTATATTTTTTTTAGGTTTAGGTTTAAGTATTTTTTTTTTTAGGTTTGGTTTAGTTTTATTTTAGTTTACTTTTTAAATTTTAGGTTTTATTTTAAGTTTATTTTAGTTTACGATTAGGCATATTTCATTTTGTTTATTTTATTTTTGTTTTAGGTTTAGCCTTTTTTTAGTTTATGGTTTAGATTTAATTTTTTATTTATTTTTAGGTTTAGGTTTTAATTAGTTTTATTTTATTTTATTTTAGGTTTATTTTATTTTTATTTTACCTTTAGTTTTAATTTTTGTAGGCTTTTTTATTCTTAGGTTTATTTTATTTTTTAGTTTAGTTTACATTTTAAATATTTTATTTTAGTTTATTTTTATTATTTTATTTTATTTTATTTTATTTTCAAGTTTAGGTTTAGGTTTTAATTTTATTTTGTTTTTTTATTTTATTTAGGTTTAGATTTTTTATATATATTTTATTTTTAGGTTTTATTTAGTTTAGGTTTATATTTTAGGTATTTTGGATTTAGGTTTTAGGGTTTAGGGTTTTAAGGTTTTGGGTTTAGGGTTAGGGTTTAGGGTTTAGGGTTAGCTTAGGGTTTAGGGTTTAGGATTTAGGGTTTAGCTTTTTTTAGGTTTAGGTTTATTAGTTTAGTTTAGGGTTTAGATTTTATGGTTTTTAGGGTTTAATATTTTAGTTTAGGTTAGTTTAGAGTTTGGTCTTTATTTTATTGGGTTTAGGTTTAGGGTTTAGGGTTAGGGTTAGGTTTAGGGTTTAGGTTTTAAAGTTTAGGTTTAGGTTTAGGTTTAGTTTAGGTTTAGGGTTTAGGATTATTTATAGGATTAGGTTTAGGTTTAGGTTTAGATTATTTGGTTTAGGTTGTAGTTTAGGGTTTAGGGTTAGTTTAGGTTGGGGTTTAGGGTTTAGGGTTTAGGATTTGATTTACAAGGGTTTTAAAAAAATTAAGTAAATTGGTAGGTATTAGTTTATTTTTTTATTTATTTAGTTTATTTTTATTTTATTTTTTTATTGGTTTATTTTTTTTTATTTTTATTTAGTTTAGTTTATTATTTTAAGTTTATTTATTTTAGTTTAGATTTTTTATTTTAGTTTATTTTTTTAGGTTTAGGTTTATGTTTATTTTTAACTTAATTTTATTTTTATTTATTTTTTAGGTTTAGGTTTTATACTTTTATTTTTAGGTTTAGGTTTTTATTTTACTTTTTTAGGTTTAGGATGTTAAGTTTTTTTAAGGTATATCTTTAGGTTTTATTTTTTAGTTTAGGTGTAAGTTTATTTTTAGTTTATTTTATTTTATTTAGTTTAGGGTTTAGGTTTAGTTTATTTTAGGGTTAGGTTTAGGTTTTATTTATTTTAGTTTAGGTTTAGGTTAATTTAATTTTATTTATTTTAGGTTTAGGTTTTTTTTTAGTTTAGGGTTTAGGTTTACTTTTAATTGTTTTTAGGTTTACTTTTTAGGTTTAGATGTTTATTTAGTTTTTATTTTATTTTATTCTAAGTTTATTTTATTTTTATTTTACATTTGGGTTTTATTTTATTTGGGTTTTTTCTATTTTGGTTTATATTATTTTTATGTTTAGGTTTAAGTTTTAGTTTAGGTTTCAATTTAATTTTAATTTTCTTTATTTAGGATTAGGTTTATTTATTTATTTTATTTTTAGGTTTTATTCATTTAGGTTTAGGTTTTTAGGTTTTTAGGTTTTTAGGTTTTTAGGGTTTAGGGTCTAGTGTTTAAGTTTAAGGTTTAGGATTTAAGGTTTGGGGTTTAGGGTTTAGGGTGTAGGGTTATAGGCTTTAAGGTTTAGGGATTAGGGTTAACAGTTTGGGGTTTAGTGTTTTGGATTTTAGGGTTTAGGGTTTCTTGTTTAGGGTTTAGGTTTAGGTTAAGGTTTAGGTTTAGGTTTAGTTTAGTTTTTATTATTTATTTTTTTATTTAGGTTTAAGTTTTGTTATTTAATTTATTTTTAGGTTTAATTTAGTTTAGGTTTTTTTTATTATTTATTCATTTAGGTTTAGGTTTAGGTTTTAGGTTTTTTGGGTTTAGTGTTTATGATTTAGATTTTAGGGTTTAGGGTTTAGGGTTTAGGGTTTAGGGTTTAGGTTTTAGGGTTTAGGGATTATGGTTTAGGGTTTAGGATTTAGGGTTTAGGGTTTTAGGGTTTACAGTTTAGGGTCTAGGTTTAGGGCTTAGGGTTTAGGGTTTTAGGTTTTTAGGGTTTAAGGTCTAGTGTTTAGGTTTAAGGTTTAGGGTTTAAGGTTTATTTAAGGTTTAGGGTAGGTTTAGGTCTTAGTTTATATTTTAGGTTTAAGGGTTATGTTTTATTTTATTTTTTAGGATTTAGTGTTTATTTAGTTTATTAGGTTTAAATTTATTTAGGTTTTAGTTATGTTATTATTTTATTATTTTATTTAGGTTATTTTATTTATTTATTTTTTTTAAGTTTTATTTTAGTTTAGTTTATTTTAGTTTAGGTTTAGGTTTAGTTTAGTTTAGTTTAGGGTTTAGGTTTAGTTTAGGTTAGGATTTTTTGTTTTAGGTTTAGGTTTAGGGTTTAGGTTTGTTTTAGGTTAGGTTTAGTTTATATTTGTTTAGGTTTTAGGTTTTAGGGTTTAGGGTTAGTTTAGTTAGGTTTAGGTTTAGGTTTAGTTTAGGTTTTAGTTTAGGTTTAGGGTTTAGGTTTAGGTTTATTTAGTGTTTGGATTTTAGGTTTAGGTTTAGGATTTATTATTTTAGGGTTTTTTAGGTTAAGGTTTAAGTTTAATTTAGGTTTTAGTTGAGGTTATCATTATTATTTTTTATTATTTTATTTATGTTTAGGTTTTGTTATTTATATTATTTTTAGGTTTTATTTAGTTTAGGTTTAGGTTTTTAGGCTTTTAGGGTTTAGGGTTTATGGTTTAGGGTTTAGGGTTGTAGGTTTTAGTGTTTAAGATTTAGGGTTTTGGGTTTTAGGATTTAGGGTTTTGGGTTTAGGTTTAGGGTTTAGTGTTTAGGTTTTTTTTTTGGGTTTTATTTAGGTTTAGGTTTAGGTTTATGGATTTATTATTAAGGGTTTAGGGTTAGGGTTTTTTATTTTTATTTTTTATTTTTTATTTTTTTTAGTAAACTGGAGGTTTAGGTTTTTTTAGTTTAGTTAGTTTTATTTATTTATTTTAGTTTATTTTATTTTTTATTTTTATTTTTTTTTTAATTTAGTTTATTTATTATGGGTTTATTTATTTTAGTTTATTCTTTTATTTTTATTTATTTATTTTTTGTTTAGGTTTAGGTTTATTTCTTAGTTTAGTTTTTTATTTTTTTTTTTAGGTTTAGGTTTTATTTTTTTATTTTTTAGGTTTATGTTTAGGTTTTATCTTATTTTTTTTAGGTTTAGGTTTAGGTTTTAGGCTTATTTTTGGTTTATTTTATATTTTATTTTAGGTTTAGTTTATTTTATTTTATTTAGTTTAGGTTTAAGTATAGGTTTAGTTTATTTTAGGTTTAGCTTTAGGTTTTATTTATTTTAGTTTAGTTTATTTTTATTTTTTATTTTTTATTTTTAAGTTTACATTATGGTTTTAATTTAGGTTTCTATTTTTTATTTTAATTTTTTATTTAGGTTTAGGTTTATTTATTTATTTTATTTTTATGTTTTATTTAGTTTAGGTTTAAGTTTTTGGGGTTTAAGGTTTAGGAATTTATAATTTAGGGTTTTTTTGAGTTTAGGATTTAGGTTAGTTTAGGGTTTAAGTTTAGATTTATGTTTGTATTTAGGTTTAAGATTTAGGGTTTAATGTTAGGGTTTAGGGTTAGTCTTAGGTTTAGAGTTAGGTTTAGGATAGGTTTAGGTTTAGTTTAGGATGAGTTTAGGTTTAGGTTTAGATTTTAGGTTTTAAGTTGTTTAGGATTTATTTATAGTTTTAGGTGTAGAGAGGTTAGGGTTAGTGTTTTAGTTTAGGGTTTAGAATTTATAGTTTAGGGTTTAGGTTTAGTTTAAGGTTTAGGGTTAGTTTTATTAGGGTTTTATTTAGGATTTAGGTTTAGGGTTTCTTAGTTTAGGTTTAGTTTAAGTTTTATTTTATACATTTTATTTTTTTATTTTATTTTATTTAGGTTTAGGTTTTGATATTTATTTTATTTTTAGGTTTTATTTAATTTAGGTTCAGGTTTTTAGGTTTTTTGGGTTTAGCGTTTAGGGTTTATGGTTTATGGTTTACATTTTAGGATTTGGGATTTAGGGTTTAAGGTTTCGGGTTGTAGGTTTTAGGGTTTAGTGTTTAGGGTTTTAGGGTTTAGGATTTAGGATTAGTGTTTTGGGTTTATAGTTTAGGGTTTTAGGGGATAGGGTTTAAGGTGTAGGGTTATTTTCTTTTTTATCTTTTTAATATTTTAATTTTTTTTAATTTTTTTTAATTTTGTAAACTAGTAGGTTTAAGTTTATTTAGTTTATTAAGTATAATTTTTTTTATTTGAGTTTATTTTTTTTAATTTTTATTTAGGTTTATTTTTATTTTTATTTGGTTTAGTTTACTGATTTTAGATTTATTTATTTTACTTTAGGCTTTTATTTTAGTTTATTTTATAGGTTTAGCTCTAGGTTTAGGTTTATTTTAGTTTAGTTTTATTTTATTTTTTTTAGGTTTAGGTTTATTTTTATTTTTTAGGTTTAGGTTTAGGTTTTATTTTATTTTTTAGGTTTAGGTTTAGATTTATTTTAGGTTTTATTTTTTTGTTTTATAGTTTATTTTTTGTTTATTTTATATTATTTAGTTTAGGTTTAGGTTTAGGTTTTATTTATTTTAATTTAGCTTTCTTTTTTTTAGGTTTAGGATTATTTTATTTTTATTTTAGGTTTAGGTTTTTTTTTAGTTTAGTTTAGCTTTTTTTATTTTTTTAATTTTAGGTTAAATTTTGTTTTATTTTAAGTTTAGGTTTTATTTGGTTTTATTTTATTTTATTTTAGGTTTATTTATTTTTTATTTTATGTTTAGTTTTATTTTATTTAGGTTTTTTTATTTTTAGTTTAGTTTAGCTTTTTATTTATTTTATTTTAATCTAGTTTTTACTTTCTATTTTATTTTATTTTTTAAGTTTATGTTTTAGTTTATCTTTTTATTTTTCTTTATTTAGGTTTAGGATTATTTATTTTTTTAAGGTTTTATTTAGTTTAGGTTTAGGTTTTTAGTTTTTTAGGGTTTTTGGTTTAAGTTTTAGGGTTTAGGGTTTAGGGTTGTAGGTTTAGGGTTTAGGGTTTAGCATTTTTAGGGATTAAAGCTTAGGGTTTATGGTTAAGGTTTTAGGATTAATGTTCATGTTTTAATTTAGGGTATAAGAGTTTCTATTTTTTTTAAGAGAGAACAAATTCACATTCAACATTTCTTCTTTTCGATTTTGTCAACCAAGTAACACACCAAGTTTTCTAACACACAAGTGATGACATAGATCAAAAATTAGCACGCATAATGCAAATCAAAAACCCTGGAAAACTAGAACCATCTCTATTGTAAAGACACAGTTTCATAAGTAGTAGATCGGATCGACCATTCTTCAGTTTCACCAGTTCCCATCAGAACCACCCTGACCTCTCGAGTTGCAGGATCCACCATCATATCCCCGATCTCTCCCTCCGCTACCACCACGACCGTAACCTCTATCGCTTCTCCCAACTCAATAACCACCACTGCTCCCACTGTGACTTCCATATCCACTAGCACCTGCAAATCCCCCACCACCACTATGATAATCACCGCCTCTGTTTACGCCTCCAATGCTAGATCTAGACTGAGCCTGGTTGATGGTGATGTTCCTGTTGTTAAGGTTCTGCCCATTCTTAGGGTTTAGGTTTACGTTTAGGTTTATTAGGTTTTGGGGTTTAGGTTTATTTTTTAATTTATTTAGTTACTTTATGTTTAGGTTTAAGGTTTGGGATTTAGGGTTTTTGGGTTTAGGGTTTAGGGTTTAGGGTTAGGGTTTTCGATTTAGGGTTTAGGGTTTAGGGTTTAGGGTTTAGGGTTTAGGGCTTAGGATTTTATAGTTTATGCTTTTAGTGTTTAGGGTTTAGGGTTTAGGGTTAAGGTTTAGGGTTTAGGGATTTTTAGGTTTAAGATTTAGGGTTTTTTATGGTTTAGGGTTTAGGGTTGTAGGTTTAGGGTTTAGGCTTTAGAGTTTAGAGTTTAAGGTATTGGATTTAGGGTTTAAGGTTTTTTTTTATATTAAGTAAACTGATAGGTTTAGGTTCATTTAGTATATTTAGTTTATTTTTTATTTATTTTAGTTTACTTTATTTTTTATTTTTATTTAGGATTACTTTTTATTTGTATTTAGTTTAGTTTATTCATTTTAAGTTTATTTATTTTAATTTAGGTTTTTTATTTTAGTTTATTTTTTAGGTTTAGGTTTAGGTTTAGGTTTATTTTCTAGTTGAGTTGTATTTTTATTTTTATTTTTTAGGTTTTGATTTTATTTTTTATTTTTAGTTTTAGGTTTAGGTTTTTATTTTAGTTTTACAAGATTTTAGGTTTTATTTTAGGTTATTTTTTAGTTTTTATTTTTTGTAGGTTTAGGTTTATTTTAGTTTATTTTATTTTATTAATTTAGGGTTTAGTTTTAGTTTATTTTAGGTTTAGGTTTAGGTGTAGGTTTGTTTATTTTTAAGATTAGGTTTATTTATTTTAGTTTAGTTTATTTTTCGTTTAGGTTTAGGTTTTAGTTTTCTATTTTAGGTTTAAGTTTTTTTTTTAGTTTAGGTTTAGATTTGTAATTTATTTTTAAGTTTATTTTTTAGGTTTAGGTTTTAGGTTAGTTTTATTTTAATTTAATTTAGGTTACTTTATTTTTATTTTACGTTTTGTTTTTATTTTATTTAGGTTCTCTATTCTTAGATTTATTTAATCTTTTTAGCTTAGTTTAGGTTTTTACTTATTTTATTTTAGTTTATTTTAATTTATTTATTTTATTTTACATTTAGGTTTAGGTTTATGTTTTTACTAAATTTTTTATTTTATTTAGGTTTATGTTTTTTCTTTTATTTTATTTTTAGGTTTTATTTTTTTTAGGTTTAGGTTTTTAGGTTTTCAGTGTTTAGGGTTTGGGGTTTAGGGTTTAAGGTTTAAGATTTTAGGGTTTAGGATTTTAGGGTTAAGGGTTTAGGGTTAGGGTTAAAGGTTTAGAGTTTAGGATTTAGTGTTTAGGGTTTACGCATTAGGGTTTAGGGTTTCGGGTTTACGGTTTAGGGTTAGTATAGGGTTTAGGGTTTTGGGTTTTTAGCTTTTAGGGTTTAGGGTATAGAGTTAGTTTAGAGTTTGGGGTTTAGGGTTTTAGGTTATAGGGTTTTGGGTTTTGGGTTTAGGTTTAAGGTTAGGGTTTAGGGTTTAGGGTTTAGCATTTAGCTTAGGTTTAGGTTTGGGTTTAGGGTTTATAATTTCAATTTAGAGTTTAGGGTTAGTTTTAGGTTTTTATCTGTAGGTTAGGTTTATTTATTTTATTTATTTATTTTATTTAGGTTTATTTTTTTTTTTTATTTAGGTTTATTTAGTTTTATTTTTATTTTATTTTTTAAGTTTAGGTTTTATTTTTTATTTTTAGGTTTGGGTTTTGTTTTTATTTTATTTTTTTAGGTTTAGATTTTAGGTTTTTTTTTGGTTTTATTTTTTAATTTAGGATTATGTCTATTTTTAGTTTATTTTATTTTATTTAGTTTAGGGTTTAGGTTTAATTTATTTTAGGTTTAGGTTTATTTATTTTAGTTTAGGTTTAAGTTTATTTGATTTTGTTAATTTGGTTTATGTTTTTTTATTTTAGGGTTTAAGTTTTATTTTTATTTCTTTTTAGGTTTTTTTATTTTAGGTTTATTTTTTTAGATTTAGTTTTTTTATTTAGTTTATTTTTTTTATTTTAGATTAATTTTTCTGTTTATGTTTGGATTTTATTTTATTTAGGTTTTTTATTTTTAGTTTTATATATTTATTTAGTTTAGTTTAGGTTTTTATTTATTTATTTTTATTTAGTTTATATTTTTTTATTTTATTTTATTTTTAGGTTTAGGTTTATGTTTATGTTTAGGTTTTAGTTTTATTTTATTTTATTTAGGTTTAGGTTTTTTTATTTATTTTATAGGTTTTATTTAGTTTAGGTTTAGGCTTTTTTGGTTTTTTTAGGTTTAGGGTTTAGGGTTTAGGATTTGGGGTTTTGGGATTAGGGTTTAGGGTTTAGGGTTTAGGGTTTAGAGTTTTTGGGTTTAGGGTTTAGGGTTTAGGGTTTAGGATTTAATGTTTAGGATTTAAAGTTTTAGGATTTATGGTTTAGGGTTTAGGGTTTAGGGTTAGAGTTTTTTTTTAAATTTTTTAATTAAGGTCTAAGATTTAGGGTTTAGAGTATAGGGTCTTTTTAGTGTTTAGGGTTTAGGGTTGTAAATTTAAAGTTTAGGGTTTTGGGTTAATTTTAGGGTTTAGGGTTCAGGGTTTAGGGTTTAGTGCTTAAAGGTTTTTTTTTAAAAAAATTAGTTAAACTTGTAGGATTAGGTTTATTTAGTTTATATAGTTTATTTTTTATTTATTTTGTTTTATTTTATTTGATTATTTTTATTTAGGTTTATTTTTTATTTTTATTTAGTTTAGTTTATTTATTTTATGTTTTTTTAATTTAGTTTAGGTTTTTTATTTTAATTTATTTTTTTTATGTTTAGGTTTAGGTTTATATTTATTTTTAGTTTAGTTTTATTTTGATTTTATATTTTTAGTTTTAGTTTTATTTTTTTATATTTTAGGATTATGTTTATGTTTTAAATTTTTTTTTTTTAGGTTTAGGTTTTAGGTTTTTATTTTAGGTTTATTTTTAGGTTTTATTTTTTAGTTTAGGTTTAGGTTTATTTTTAGTATATTTTATTTTATCTAGTTTTGGTTTAGGTTTAGGTTTAGGTTTAGTTTTAGGTTTAGGTTTTATTTATTGTAGTGTAGTTTTAGGTTAATTTTATTTTTATTTTAGGTTTAGGTTTTAGTTTTGGTTTAGGTTTTAGTTTAGTGTCAGGGTTTTTTGGTTTTTTAGAGAATAAATTAAAATTCAACATTTCTCCTTTTGATTTCATCAACCAAGTAACACACCAAGTTTTCTAAGACACAAGTGATGACATAGATAAAAAATTAGCACCCATAGAGTAAATCAAAAACCCTAGATAACTAGAATCATCTATTGTAAAGACAAAGTTCCATACGCAGCAGATCGGATCAGACATTTTTTAGTTTCTCTAGTTCCCAATAGAACCACCTTGGCCTCTCGAGTAGCGGGATCCACCATCATATTCCCGATCTCTCCCTCTACCACCACCACAGTTGTAACCTCCTTCGCTCTTCCCACATGCATAACCACCATTGCTCCAACCACCACCTCCATATCCAGACCTCCAGATCCCCACCACCACAACTATGACCTCCGCCTTTCACCTCCACTTGAGATCTACAGCACGGTTGACGGTGATCTTCCTACGGTCAAGGTTCTGCCCATTCTTAGGAATTAGGTTTAGGTTTAAGTTTATTACCTTTTTGGGTTTAAGTTTATTTTTTAAATTATTTTGTTACTTTAGGTTTAGGTTTATGATTTGGGGTTTAGGGTTTAAGATTTAGGATTATGATTTAGGGTTTCAGGATTTAGGGTTTAGGGTTTTAGGGTTTATTCTTTTAGGGTTTAGGGTTTAGGGTTGTAAGTTTAGGGTTGTAGGTTTAGGTTTTAGGATTTAAGGTTTACAGTTTTATTTTATTTTATTTTGTTTAGGTTTAGTTAATTTTAGTTTATGTTTAGGTTTATTTTAGTTTTATTTCAGTTTACTTTTTTTTTAGTTTAGGGTTTAGGTTTTAATTTTTATTTATTTTTAAGTTATATTTTTATGTTTATTTTTTTAGGTTTATGTTTTTATTTAATTTTTATTTGTTTCATTTTAATTTTATTTTATTTTAATTTACGTTTAGTTTTTATTTTATTGTGGTTTTTAATTCTTAAGTTATTTTAATTTTTAGTTTAGATTAGGTTTTTATTTATTTTATTTTAATTTTTTTCATTTTTTATTTAATTTTTAGGTTTAGGTTTATATTTTAATTTAGATTTTTTATTTTATTTTTTCTTTTATTGAGGTTTAAGTTCTTTTATTTATTTATTTTTAAGTATTATTCAGTTTTGGATTAGTTTTTAGGTTTTTAGGGTTTAGGGTTTAGGGTTTAGGGTTTTAGAGTTTTAGGGTTTTATGTTTTAGGGTTTAGGGTTTAGCGTTAGGGTTTAGTGTTTAGGGTTTAGGGTTTAGGGTTTAGTGTTTGGGCTTTAAGGTTTTGGGATTTTAGGGTTTAGGGTTAGCTTATGGTTTAGGGTTTATTTATGGTTTATGGTTTTTAGGGTTTAGAGTTCATTTAGAGTTTGGGGTTTATGGTTTTAGGGTTTGTGGTTTAGGGCTTAAAGTTTAGGGTTTAGGATTTAGGGTTTTAGGTTTAGGATTGTAGGTTTAGGGTTTAGTATTTAGTGTAAGTTTTAGGGTTTAGGGTTTAGTGTTTAGAGTTAGCTTAGGGTTTAGGGTTACTTTAGGGTTTAGGGTTTAGGGTTTAGGGTTTTGGCTTTAGGCTTTAGGGTTTTTGGGGTTTAGTGTTTAGGGTTAGTTTAGAGTTTAGGGTTTACGGTTTTAGGGTTTAGGGTTTAGGGTTTAAGGGTTGGGGTTAGGGTTAGCATTTAGGGTTTACGGTTTAGGGTTTAGGGTTTAGGATTTAAGATTTAAGGTTGTAGGTTTAGGTTTAGGGTTTAGGGTTTGTTTTAGGGTTTAAGGTTTAAGGTTTAGGGTTTAGGATTTAGGGTTTAGGCTATAAGGTTTAGGGTTTTTATCTAATTAAGTAAACTGGTAGGTTTAGGTTTATTTAATTTATTTTTTATTTATTTTAGTTTATTTTTTTATTTAGGTTAATTTTTAATTTTATATTGTTTGGTCTATTTATTTTTGTTTATGTTTTTTTAAATATAGTTTAATTTTTATGTTTTGGTTTAGGTTTATGTTTATTTTTTAGTTTAGATTTATTTTATTTTATTTATTTGGTTTAGGTTTATTTTTTATTTTAGGTTTAGCTTTAGGTTTTATTTTTTTTTTAGGTTTAGGTTTTTTTATTTTAGGTTTATTTTTTGGGTTTTAATTTTTAGTTTAGGTTTATTTTTTAGTTAATTTTATTTTATTTAGTTTAGGGTTAAGTTTTTGTTTATTTTAGGTTTAGGTTTAGGTTTTATTTATTTTAGTTTAAGTTTAGGTTTATTTTATTTTATCCATTTTAGGTTTAGATTTTTTTTAATTTAGGGTTTAAGTTTTATATTTTTTATTTATTTTTAGGTTTTAGTTTTAAGTTTATTATTTGGTTTAGGTTTTTATTTAGTTTTTATTCTATTTTATTTTAGGTTTATTTTATTTTATTTTTTATTTGGGTTTTATTTTATTTAGGTTTTTTACTTTTAGGATTATTTTATTTTCTAATTTAGTTTTTATTTTTATTAATTTTATTTAGTTTGGTTTTTATTTTTTATTTAATTTTATTTTTAGGTTTAGATTTAGTTTTAACTTTTAGTACAGATTTTTATTTTATTTTATTTTATTTATTTTAGTTAGGTTTAGTTTTTATTTATTTATTTTATTTTTAGGTTTAGGTTTTTAGGTTTTTAGGGTTTTGGGTTTAGGGTTTTGTGTTTAGGGTTTAGGGTTTTAAGGTTTAGGGTTTAGGGTTATGTTTTAAGATTTAGGGTTTAGGATTTAGGGTTTTAGGATTTAGTGTTTAGGGTTTATTCTTTTAGGGTTTAGGGTTTAGGGTTAGGGTTTAGGGTTTAGGGTTTAGGGTTTAGGGTTTTAGGTTTTAGGGTTTTATGGTTTTAGGATTTAGGTTTAGATTTAGGGTTAGTTTAAGGTTTAAGGTTTTAGGATTTAGGTTTATTTAGATTTAGGTTTCTGATTTAGGGTTTTAGTGTTTTGGGTTTTAGGGTTTAGGGTTTTGTTTAGGTTTTTATTAATTTATTTTAGTTTAGTTTTATATTTATTTAATTTATAGATTTAGGTTTTAGTTTAGTTTTATATTTATTTAATTTATATTTAACTTTATTTTAGGTTTTATTATTTTAGGTTTAGGTTTTACATTTTGGGTTTAGAGTTTAGGGTTTAGGGTTTAGGTTCATTATTTAGGTTTTAGGGTTTGGTTTAGTTTAAGTTTAAGGTTTTGGTGTTTAAGGTTTAGGGTATAGGGTTTATGTTTTAGGGATTAGGGTTTAATGGTTTAGTTAGGGTTTAGGGTTGTCTGTTAGGGTTTAAGGTTAGTTTTAGGGTTTAGGGTTTAGGGTTTAGAGTTTTAAGGTTTAGGGTTGTAGCTTTTGGGTTATAGGTTTACAGTTGTAGGTGTAGTGTTTGGGGTTGAGGGTTTAGGGTTTAGGGTTAAGAAGAAGTTTTTTTTTTTAAATTAAGCAAACCGGTAGGTTTAGGTTTAGGGTTTAGTGTTTAGGTTTAGTTTTAGGGTTTAGGGTTTAAGGTTAGGGTTTATTTTTTAAATATTTTTTTTATATAAGATTTAGGGTTTCGGGTTTAGGGTTTAAGGTTTAGGATTTAGGGTTTAAGGATTTTTTTTAAAAAAAGTTAAGTAAACTAATAGGCTTAGGTTTTAGTTTAGGTTATCATTATTATTTTTTATTATTTTTTTTAGGTTTAGGTTTTGTTATTTATATTATTTTTAGGTTTTATTTAGTTTAGGTTTAGGTTTTTAGGCTTTTAGGGTTTAGGGTTTATGGTTTAGGGTTTAGGGTTTAGGTTTTAGTGTTTAGGATTTAGGTTTAGTAGGTTTGGGTTTAGGTTTTAGTTATTTTAGGGTTTAGGGTTTAGGGTTTTAGGGTTTAGGGTTTTGGGTTTAGGTTTAGGGTTTAGTGTTTAGGGTTTTAGGATTTAGGGTTTAGGGTTTTAGGATTTTGGGTTTAAGGTTTAGGTTTATGGATTTAGGCTGTCGGGTTAGTTTAAGGGTTTAGGGTTAGGGTTTTTTTTATTTTTTTATTTTTCTATTTTTTTTATTTTTTTACATTAAGTAAACTGGAGGTTTAGGTTTTTTAGTTTAGTTTAGTTTTATTTATTTATTTTAGTTTATTTTATTTTTTTATTTTTATTTTTATTTAGTTTAGTTTATTTATTATGGGTTTATTTATTTTAGTTTAGGCTTTTTTATTTATTTATTTATTAGGTTTTGGTTTAAGTTTAGGTTTATTTCTTAGTTTAGTTTTATTTTTTTATTTTTTTAGGTTTAGGTTTTATTTTTTATTTTTAGGTTTAGGTTTAGGTTTTTATCTTATTTTTTTAGGTTTAGGTTTTAGGTTTTTTTTAGGCTTATTTTTTGGTTTTATTTTATATTTTATTTTTAGGCTTATTTTTAGTTTATTTTATTTTATTTAGTTTAGGTTTAAGTATAGGTTTAGTTTATTTTAGGTTTAGGTTTAGGTTTTATTTAATTTAGTTTAGTTTATTTTGGTTTAGGTTTATGTTTATTTTATTTTTATTTCGGTTTAGATTTTATTTTAGTTTAGGGTTTAGGTTTTGTTTTTCATTTATTTTTATGTTCTATTTTTTGGTTTATTTTTTAGGTTTAGGTTCTTATTTAGTTTTTATTGTATTTTATCTTAGGTTAATTATTTTATATTACATTTTGTTTTTATTTTATTTAGATTTTTTATTCTTACGTTTATTTTATTTTTAAGTTTGGTTTAGGTTTTTATTTATTTTAATTTAGTTTATTTTTATTTTTTATTTTTTATTTTTAAGTTTACATTATGGTTTTAGTTTAGGTTTCTATTTTTTATTTTAATTTTTTATTTAGGTTTAGGTTTTTGGGGTTTAAGGTTTAGGAATTTACGATTTAGGGTTTTTGAGTTTAGGATTTAGGGTTAGTGTTTAGGGTTTAGGGTTTAGGATTTTATGTTTTGTATTTAGGGTTTAAGGTTTAGGGTTTAGTGTTAGCTTAGGGTTTAGGGTTAGTCTTAGGTTTAGGAGTTAGGGTTTAGGGTTTAAAATTTTTAGGTTTTAAGGTTTAGGGTTTAGGATAGGTTTAGTTTAGGGTTTAGGATAGTTTGGGTTTTAAGTTTAGTTTAGGTTTTAGGTTAGTTTAGATTTAGGTTTATAGTTTTAGGTGTAGGGTTTAGGGTTGGTTAGGTGTTTTTTGGTTTAGGGTTTAGGGTTAAGCATTTATAGTTTAGGGTTTAGGGTTTAGGGTTTAAGGTTTAGGGTTTAAGGTTTAGGGTTAGTTTTAAGGTTTAGGGTTTTACATTTAGGATTTAGGGTTTAGGGTTTAGGCTTAGGTTTAGGCTTAGTTTTAAGTTTAGTTTTTATCGGAGATTTTGATATTTTTTATTTTTTATTTTATTTAGGTTTAGGTTCTGATATTTATTTTATTTTTAGGTTTTATTTAATTTAGGTTAGTTTTGTTTTAGGTTTTTTAAGTTTAGGGTTTATGGTTTATGGTTTTATTTTAGGATTTGGGGTTTAGGGTTTAAGGTATAGGGTTGTAGGTTTTAGGGTTTACTGTTTAGGGTTTTAGGGTTTAGGATTTAGGATTACTGTTTTGGGTTTATAGTTTAGGGTTTTAGGGGATAGGGTTTAGAGTGTAGGGTTAGTTTTTTTTTATCTTTTTAATATTTTAATCTTTTTTATTTTTTTTAATTTTGTAAACTAGCATGTTTAGGTTTATTTAGTTTATTAAGTATGATTTTTATTTATTTGAGTTTATTTTATTTTTAATTTTTATTTAGGTTTATTTTTATTTTTATTTGGTTTAGTTTACTGATTTTAGGTTTATTTATTTTACTTTAGGCTTTTTATTTTAGTTTATTTTATAGGTTTAGCTCTAGGTTTAGGTTTATTTTTTAGTTTAGTTTTATTTTTATTTTTCTGTTTAGGTTTAGGCTTTATTTTTTATTTTTAGGTTTAGTTTAGGTTTTATTTTATTTTTTTAGGTTTAGGTTTTAGATTTATTTTTAGGTTTTATTTTTTTGTTTAGGTTTAAGTTTATTTTTTGTTTATTTTATATTATTTAGTTTAGGTTTAGGTTTAGGTTTTATTTATTTTAATTTAGCTTTCTTTTTGTTAGGTTTAGTTTTATTTTATTTTTATTTTAGGTTTAGGTTTTTTTTTTAGTTTAGCAATTAGCTTTTATTTTTTTAATTTTAGGTTCAATTTTAGTTTTATTTTTAAGTTTAGGTTTTATTTGGTTTTATTTTATTTTATTTTAGGTTTATTTATTTTATTTTACGTTTAGTTTATATTTTATTTAGGTTTTATTTTTTTAGTTTAGTTTAGCTTTTATTTATTTTATTTTAGTCTAGTTTTGCTTTTATTTTATTTTATTTTTTAAGTTTAGGTTTTAGTTTATCTTTTATTTTCTTTATTTGGTTTAGGTTTATTTATTTTTTAAGGTTTTTAGTGTAGGTTTAGGTTTTAGTTTTAGGGTTTTGGTTTAAGTTTTAGGTTTAGGGTTTAGGGTTTAGGTTTAGGGTTTAGGGTTTAAGGTTTAGGGTTTAGGATTTAAGATTTAGGGTTTATGGTTTATGGTTTTAGGATTTAGGGTTTAGGGTTTAGGGTTTAGTGTTTTTAGGGATTAAAGCTTAGGGTTTATGGTTAAGGTTTTAGAATTAGTGTTCATGTTTTAATTTAGGGTATAGGAGTTTCTATTTTTTTAAACATAGAACAAATTCACATTCAACATTTCTTCTTTTCGATTTCGTCAACCAAGTAACACACCAAGTTTTCTAACACACAAGTGACGACATAGATCAAAAATGAGCATGCATAATGCAAATCAAAAACCCTGGAAACCTAGAACCATCTCTATTGTAAAGACACAGTTCCATAAGTAGTAGATCGGATCGACCATTCTTCAGTTTCACCAGTTCCCATCAGAACCAGACCTCTCGGTTGGATCCACCATCATATCCCGATCTCTCCCTCGCTACCACCACGTGTAACCTCTATCTTCTCCCAACTGAACCACCAGCTCCCCTGTGACCTCCATATCCACTAGCACCTCCAAATCCCCCACCACCACTATGATAATCGCCGCCTCTGTTTACGCCTCCAATGCTAGATCTAGACTGAGCCTGGTTGATGGTGATGTTCCTGTTGTCAAGGTTCTGCCCATTCTTAGGGTTTAGGTTTACGTTTAGGTTTATTAGGTTTTAGGGTTTATTTTTTAATTTATTTAGTTACTTTATGTTTAGGTTTAAGGTTTGGGATTTAGGGTTTTTGGGTTTAGGGTTTAGGGTTTAGGGTTAGGGTTTTCGATTTAAGGTTTAGGGTTTAGGGTTTAGGGCTTAGGATTTTATAGTTTATGCTTTTAGTGTTTAGGGTTTAGGGTTTAGGGTTAAGGTTTAGGGTTTAGTGATTTTTAGGGTTTAAGATTTAGGGTTTTTTAGGGTTTAAGGTTTAGGGTTGTAGGTTTAGGGTTTAGGCTTTAGAGTTTAGAGTTTGTATTGGATTTAGGGTTTAAGGTTTTTTTATATTAAGTATAAGTTTAGGTTCATTTAGTATATTTAGTTTATTTTATTTATTTTAGTTTACTTTATTTTTTATTTTTATTTAGGATTACTTTTTATTTGTATTTAGTTTAGTTTATTCATTTTAAGTTTATTTATTTTAGTTTAGGTTTTTTATTTTAGTTTATTTTTTAGGTTTAGGTTTATTTTCTAGTTGAGTTGTATTTTTATTTTTATTTTTTAGGTTTTGATTTTATTTTTTATTTTTAGTTTTAGGTTTAGGTTTTTATTTTAGTTTTTACATTTAGGTTTTAGGTTTTTATTTTCAGGTTTATTTTTAGTTTTTTATTTTTTTAGTATAGGTTTAGGTTTATTTTTAGTTTATTTTATTTTATTCAATTTAGGGTTTAGGTTTAGTTTATTTTAGGTTTAGGTTTAGGTGTAGGTTTTGTTTATTTTTGGTATAAGATTAGGTTTTATTTATTTCAGTTTAGTTTATTTTAGTTTAGGTTTAGATTTTTTTAGTTTTCTATTTTACATTTAAGTTTTTTTTTTTTAGTTTAGGTTTAGGTTATATTTGTAATTTATTTTTAAGTTTATTTTTTAGGTTTAGGTTTTAGGTTAGTTTTTATTTTAATTTAATTTAGGTTACTTTTATTTTTATTTTATGTTTTGTTTTTATTTTATTTAGGTTCTCTATTCTTAGATTTATTTAATCATTTTAGCTTAGTTTAGGTTTTAACTTATTTTATTTTAGGTTATTTTTATTTATTTATTTTATTTTACATTTAGGTTTAGGTTTATATTTTTACTAAATTTTTTATTTTATTTAGGTTTATGTTTTTTCTTTTATTTTATTTTTAGGTTTTATTTTTTTTAGGTTTAGGTTTTTAGGTTTTTAGTGTTTAGGGTTTGGGGTTTAGAGTTTAAGGTTTAGGATTTTAGGGTTTAGGGTTTTAGGGTTAAGGGTTTTGGTTTAGGGTTAAAGGTTTAGAGTTTAGGATTTAGTGTTTAGGGTTTATGCGTTAGGGTTTAGGGTTTCGGGTTTAGGGTTTAGGGTTAGCATAGGGTTTAGGGTTTTGGGTTTTTAGGTTTTAGGGTTAAGGGTATAGAGTTAGTTTAGAGTTTGGGGTTTAGGATTTTAGGTTGTAGGGTTTAGGGTTTTGGGTTTAGGTTTAAGGTTAGGGTTTAGGGTTTAGGGTTTAGCATTTATGGCTTAAGGTCTAAGGTTTTGGGTTTAGGGTTTAGGGTTTAGGGTTATAATTTCAAGGTTTAGAGTTTAGGGTTAGTTTTAGGGGGTTTTTTTTTTATTAAATACAGAAGTAGGTTAAGGTTTATTTAGTTTATTATTTATTTTATTTAGGTTTCTTTTTTATTTTTATTTAGGTTTATTTAGTTTTATTTTTATTTTATTTTTTAAGTTTAGTTTTTATTTTTTATTTTTAGGTTTGAGTTTAGGTTTTTATTTTATTTTTTTAGGTTTAGATTTTAGGTTTATTTTTAGGTTTTATTTTTAAATTTAGGATTATGTCTATTTTAAGTTTATTTTATTTTATTTAGTTTAGGGATTAGGTTTAATTTATTTTAGGTTTAGGTTTTATTTATTTTAGTTTAGGTTTAAGTTTATTTGATTTTGTTAATTTTAGGTTTAAGTTTTTTTTTATTTTAGGGTTTAAGTTTTATTTTTTATTTCTTTTTAGGTTTTATTTTTGGTTTATTTTTTTTAGATTTAGTTTTTTATTTAGTTTATTTTTTATTTTATTTTAGATTAATTTTTTTGTTTATGTTTTGATTTTATTTTATTTAGGTTTTTTATTTTTAGTTTTATATATTTGTTTAGTTTTGTTTAGGTTTTTATTTATTTATTTTTATTTAGTTTTTATTTTTTCATTTTATTTTATTTTTAGGTTTAGGTTTATGTTTATGTTTAGGTTTACATTTTAGTTTAGGTTTTAGTTTTATTTTATTTTATTTAGGTTTAGGTTTTTTATTTATTTTATTTTTAGGTTTTATTTAGTTTAGGTTTAGGCTTTTTGGTTTTCAGGTTTTAGGGTTTAGGGTTTAAGGTTTAGGATTTGGGGTTTTGGGATTAGGGTTTAGGGTTTAGGATTTAGGGTTTTGGGTTTAGGGTTTAGGGTTTAGGGTTTAGGATTTAGTGTTTAGGGTTTAGGGTTTTAGGATTTATGGTTTAGGGTTTAGGGTTTAGGGTTTAGGGTTAGAGTTTTTTAATTTTTTAATTAAGGTCTAGGATTTAGGGTTTAGGGTATAGGGTTTTTTTAGTGCTTAGGGTTTAGGGTTGTAAATTTAAAGTTTAGGGTTTAGTGCTTAAAGGTTTTTTTTAAAAAAAATTAGTTAAACTTGTAGGATTAGGTTTATTTAGTTTATATAGTTTATTTTGTATTTATTTTGTTATATTTTATTTTATTATTTTTATTTAAGTTTATTTTTTATTTTTATTTAGTTTAGTTTATTTATTTTATGTTTATTTAATTTAGTTTAGGTTTTTTATTTTAATTTATTTTTTATGTTTAGGTTTAGGTTTATGTTTATTTTTTAGTATAGTTTTATTTTTATTTTATTTTTTAGTTTTAGTTTTTATTTTATATTTTTAGGATTATGTTTATGTTTTTAATTTATTTTTTTAGGTTTAGGTTTTAGGTTTCTAGTTTAGGTTTATTTTTAGGTTTTATTTTTTAGTTTAGGTTTAGGTTTATTTTTAGTATATTTTATTTTATCTAGTTTTGGTTTAGGTTTAGGTTTAGGTTTAGGTTTTATTTATTGTAGTGTAGTTTTAGGTTTATTTTATTTTTATTTTAGGTTTAGGTTTTCTTTTAGTTTAGGGTTTAGGTTTTAGTTTAGTGTCTAGGGTTTTTGGTTTTTTTTAAGAGAGAATAAATTAAAATTTAACATTTCTCCTTTTTGATTTCATCAACCAAGTAACACACCAAGTTTTCTAAGACACAAGTGATGACATAGATGAAAAATTAGCACCCATAGAGTAAATCAAAAACCCTAGATAACTAAAATCGTCTCAACTATAAAGACACAGTTCCATACGCAGTAGATCGGATCGACCATTTTTCAGTTTCTCTAGTTCCCAATAGAACCACATTGGCCTCTCGAGTAGCGGGATCCACCATCATATTCCTGATCTCTCCCTCTACCACCACCACAGTTGTAACCTCCTTCGCTCTTCCCATATGCATAACCACCACTGCACCAACCACCACCTCCTTATCCACCGGCACCTCAGATCCCCACCACCCTGCAATAACTATCACCTCCGCCATGCCGGATCTACCTGATCACGGTTGGCGATGATGTTCTGTCAAGGTTCTGCCCATTCTTAGGAATTAGGTTTAGGTTTAGGTTTATTACCTTTTTGGGTTTAGGTTTATTTTTTAATTTATTTAGTTACTTTAGGTTTTGGTTTCTGATTTAGGGTTTAGGGTTTAAGATTTAGGATTATGATTTAGGGTTTAGGGATTTAGGGTTTAGGGTTTTAGGGTTTATTCTTTTGGGGTTTAGGGTTTAGGGTTTAGGGTTAGGGTTTAGTGTTTAGGGTTTAGGGTTGTAGGTTTAGGGTTGTAGGTTTAGGTTTTAGGATTTAGGGTTTATAGTTTTATTTTTTTTTATTTTATTTAGGTTTAGTTAATTTTAGTTTAGGTTTAAGTTTATTTTAGTTTTATTTCAGTTTAGTTTTTTTTAGTTTAGGGTTTAGGTTTTAATTTTTATTTATTTTTAAGTTATATTTTT
>CM038224.1:131565661-131718094 GCA_021442155.1 Cymbidium sinense
CTTTTATTTAATTTTTATTTTATTTTATTTATTTATTTTATTTTTTTATTTTAGGTTTATTTTATTTTATTTAGTTTTTTATTTTTAGTTTTTTTTATTTATTTTATTTTTAGGTTTTATTTTTATTTTATTTTTTTATTTTATTTTGGTTTAGTAATCTTTTATTTTATTTTTAGTTTAATTTAGTTTAGGTTTATGTTTTTTGTTTTTAGGTTTAGGGTTTGTGGTTTAGGGTTTTTAGGTTTGTGTTTTAGTGTATGGGTTTTAGGGTTTAGGGTTTAGGGTTTAAGTTTTAGGTCTAAGGTTTAGGTTTTAGTTTAGTGTTTAGAGTTTTTGATTTTTTTTAACATTGAACAAATTCATATTCAACATTTCTTCTTTTCGATTTCATCAACCAAGTAAGACACCAAGGTCTCTAACACAAATGATGACATAGATAAAAATGAGCATGCATAGAGCAAATAAAAACCCTAGATAACTAGAATTATTCTATTATAAAGACACATAAATAGTATATCAATCAGGTTTTCTAATTTCCCATCAACCACCCCGGCCAGTAGCGAGATCCACCATCATATCCCCGATCTCTCCTCCGCCACCACCATGACAGGACCTCCGCCCTCCTCCGCCTCCATAACCACTAGTGTTCACCACCACCTCCATATCCACCAAGACCTCAGATCCCCCATCACCAGTGATAACCGCGCTCCCTCCGCTCCACCCCTAGATCTTGACCGAGCTGGTTGATGGTGATGTTCTAGTCCAAGGTTCCTCCATTCTTAAGGTTTAGGTTTATTAGTTTTAGGGTTTAAGTTTATTTTTAATTTATTTAGTTACTTTAGGTTTAGTTAGGTTTTGTTTGTGGTCAGTGTAGGGGTTTAGGGTTTAGTGGTTTAAGTTGGTTTTTAGGTTTGTGGTGGGTAGGTTTGGGGGTTAGGTTTAAGATGGGTTTGGTTTTAGGTTTATGGCTCAGGTCAGGTAGTGTCAGGGTCAGTTTAAGCTCAGCTTTAAGATTAGGGTTTTGGGGTGTGCTCAGGCCTGGGTAGTTTAGATTAAGCCTTTGTGGCTTGAGTGGGTATTAGGGCCTAGGGCCAGTTTAGGTTAGTGGCTCAGGTCAGGGTGGTTGAAAGGTTTAGGGCTCAGTGAGTTGGCTCTAGTTTGGGCTCAGGGTCTTTGTGGGCTCAGTTAAGTTGGTCAGGATCAGATCAGATTTAGGGTTAGGTTTTTTTTAAAAAAAATCAAGCAAACCAAGTTTAGGATTATTTAGTTTAATTTTATTTATTTGAGTTTATTTTTATTTATTTTATTTAAGTTTAATTTATTTTTATTTAGTTTAGTTTATTTATTTTAGTTTAGGTTTTTTATTTTAGTTTATTTTAGGTTTAGTTTAGGTTTATGCTTTATACTTTACTTTAAATGAATTTTATTTTAGTTTAGTTTTTTTTGTTAGGTTTAGGTTTTTATTTTTTTTAGATTTAGGTTTTAGGTTTTATTTTAGGTTTATTTTAGGTTTTATTTTTAATTTAGGTTTAAGTTTATTTTAGTTTATTTTATTTTATTTAGGTTTAGGTTTTCTTTTATTTTAGTTTATTTTTTTAGTTTAGGTTAATTTTATTTTGTTATTTTATTTTTTATTTTATTTTAGGTTTTTTTAGTTTAGTGATTAGGTTTATTTTATTTATTTTAGGTTTATTTTTGGTTTATTTTATTTATTTTTTATTTTATTTTTTTTAGGTTTATTTTATTTTATTTTACATTTAATCTTATTTTATTTAGGTTTTATTCTAGGTTTATTTTATTTTAGTTTAGTTTAAGTTTATTTATTTTATTTTATTTTATTATTTAGGTTTTATTTAGGATTTAGTTTCTTTTATTTATTTTATTTTATATTATTGATAGGTTTATTTATCATTAAGTGTAGTCAGGGTCACATTTAAGTTTAGGAGTTAGGCCCACTGCCAGGCCTCAGCCTGTGGTCATGATTTGGTCAGGGTTTAGGGAGTGGCCCAGGGCTCAGGGGCTCAGGGTCAGTAGCCTAGGGTGGGCCAGTCAGATTGTGGCCTGGGTTCAGATTAGGGTTGTGGCTATTGGGGATCAGCTCAGGTCAAGTGGCTCAGTGGCCTAGGTAGTGGTCCAGTAGGGCTCAGGGCCTCAGTTAGAGTTAGGGCCTAGAGCCCATGGCCTGGGCCTAGGCCTAGGGCTCAGGGTCTTAGGGTTTATTTATCTTTTATTTTATCTTTATCTTAGGCATATTTATATTTCATATGTAGCCAGGGCTCAGAGGTTTTAGGGTTTAGGGCCTAGGGTAGTCAGGCCTAGGCCTGGTTTAGGGCTATGATTTAGTGCCTAGTTTTAGGGTTTAATGTTTTTTTTTAACAAGCAAAATTAGGTTTATTTATTTTATTTATTTTATATATTTAGTCTATTTTATTTTTTATTTTATTTTATTTTTTATTTTATTTATTTAGTTTATTTTATATTTATTTATTTTAGTTTAGTTTTTTTTATTTTAGTTTATTATATTTAGGTTTAGCTCAGTTTATTTTTATTTTTTAGTTTTATTTTTATTTTATTTAGTTTAGGTTTTATTTTATATTTTTATGTTTAGGTTTAAGTTTTATTTTAGATTTTTTATTTTAGTTTTATTTTAGATTATTTTAGTTTATTTTATTTTATTTAGTTTTAGGTTAGGTTTATTTTATTTTATTTATTTTAGGTTTAGGTTTATTTTATTTTTTTTTTATTTTAGGTTTTTTAGGTTTATTTTTTATTTATTTTATTTTATTTTTTATTATTTTTTTTTTGGTTTTTATTTAGTTTTATTTTATTTATGTAAAACTTGTTGAATTAATCATGACATGAATCCTTTAAAACATTGTGTTAATGCTTAGATCCTGGAAGCGTATATGGTTTGAATATAGTGAAAATGCAAGTCATCGATGCTCGTAATGAAATAAGCAAGGGTTCCCACATGGATGGATGCGAAAGAAGTTAGTCCATGAAACCGTAATTAGGTTAGAACTTGGTATATTGGTACGCTTATAGGTAAACTAATGGAATTAATAGATATTATGGTTCATAGGAAGATAAATATTTTATGTGTTCAAGAAACTAAATGGGTTGGGGAGAAAGTCAAGAGATTGATAGTTTAGGTTTTAAACATTGGTATTTAGGTAGAAGTAAAATTAGAAATGGTGTAGGTGATTATAGATAAAAGTTTGAAGGATAATGTTATAAATATTAATAGATGAGATAGAATTATAGCTTTAAACATTATTATTGATACTAAGATTATCAATGTTATAAGTGTTTATGCTCCTCAAGTAGGTTTGGATGTAGGCTGAAAAGAAATTTTTTGGAATGAATTAGAGGGATTAATACAAAAGATACCTCTTGAAGAAAAAGTATTTATTGGAGGAGATTTAAATGGACATGTTGGTAGAGTGGTAGAAGATTTTAAAAGTATTCATGGTAGTTATAAATTTGGAGTGCCTAATGAAGAAGGTAGGACTATATTGATTTTGCTTTAGTCTATGATTTTGTAGTTGCTAATACATTATTTAAGAAAAGAGATGAGCATATTATTACTTATAAAATGGATCTAGTAAAACATGATTGATTATTTTCCGATAAGAAAAATAGATCATTTAGATTGTAAAGATTGTAAGGTCATTCCAAGTGAAAGTTTAAATACCCAACATCGATTATTAGTCTTAGATTTTAAGATGAAAGATTGGAAGATGAGAAATAAATCAAATTACTATCCTAGGATTAGATGGGGCACTTAAAGAGCACTAATAAAAATATTTTAAGAGCAAGCTACAAGAGCTTAGAATTTGGGATGTTCATAAGGAAGCTAATGTTATGTGGGAAAAGTAGCAAGTGAAATTAAGAAGTTGCTCAAAATGTGAGGAGAATCAAAATGAAAAGCTTCTTTTAATAAAAATAGTTAGTGGTGGAGTTAGAATGTGCACAAAAAGATAAAAAAAAATAAGAAGTGTTGTTATAAAACTTGGTTTAGATATAAAAACTTGGAGAATTGGGAAAATATAAAGTGACATGTAGAGATTCTAAGAAAGCAATATATGATGCAAAAAATTTAGCTTTTAGTGATTTATACAATAGATTAGATACCAAAGAAAGTGAAAGATGTATGTATAAGTTATAACCAAAGAGATAGGAGAAGTAAAGATCTAGCTCAACTGATTAAAGATGAAAATCATAGTTTTTCTTATAAAAGGATAATGAATATAGGTGGATGAGGTATTTTGATAAACTTTTAAATGAACGATCTAAAAATATGATTGATATTGGCAATCTTAATACCTTAAACAAAAAAAAGAGAATCTTTTATCATTATTAGTAACTGAAGTTGAGAAGCTTTAAAGAAAATGAAATGTGGAAAAATAGTAGGACCTGATGATATTCCATAGAAGTGGAAATGTTTAGAGATCAAGGAATTTCTTGGCTTACAAATCTTTTTAATGTTATTTTAAAGACTAAAAAGATACCAGATGAGTGGAGAAAGAATTTGTTGATTTTATATTTAAGAATAAAGGTGATGCACAAGAAAATTATAGAGGAATTAAATTATGTCACACATTAAAATTATGGGAGAGAGTAATTGAGCATAGGTTATGATGTGATACAAAAGTTTCTCACAATGCTTGGTTTCATGCCGTAGATCTACTATTGATGCTATACATTTGTTAAGAGGTTTGATGGAGAAGTATAGAGAAAGCAAGGAGGATCTATATATGATATTTATTGATTTAGAGAAAGCTTATGATAAAGTTTCAAGAGATGTTCTTTGGAGAGTTCTAGAAAATAAATGAGTTAATATTGGTTATATTCAAGTCAGGATATGTATACTAGAGTTACTTGTGTCCAAGCATAAGGAGGATTGATAAAATATTTTCCTATTTCAGTTAGATTACATCAAGGACTTTTAAGCCCTTATCTTTTTTTAGTTATGGATGTTCTTACGGGCATTTACAAGAAGATGTACCTTGGTGTATGCTTTTGTCGATGACATTCTTATTGTTGATAAGACTAGAGGGAGTCCAAGAAAAACTTGAATTATGGAGGTCAACCTTAGAGTCCAAAGGTTTTATTTAAGTAAATCTAAAATTGAATATATGTGATTTTAGTTGTAAGTTATAGTGGTATGACATTAGGTTAACAAGTCATTAAAAAGAGTGAGATTCAGATATTTAGGCTCTATTGTTCAAAATGATGGTGAAATAGATGATATGTTATTAGTAGAATTCAAGTTGGATGGTTGAAGTGGAGGAATGCATCCGCCTATGTGTTTGTAGCACCGCTTAAACTTAAGAAAAATTTTATAAGATGGTGGTAAGACCTACAATGATTTATGGTGAATGTTGGCCAATAAAAAGAAGCAAGAGACTAAGTTAAGTGCAGAGATGATGATGCTCGTTGGATGAGTGGACTCTTAGAGATAAAATTTTAAATGAGTATGTTTGAGAAAAAGTTGGAGTAGCTCCACTGGCAGATAAGATTAGAGAGAGTCACCTTAGATGGTTTGGCCACATAGAGCGTTGGCCATCCAATGACCTGGTTAGAAGAGTAGATGCATTAGATTTGCCTTATGTTAAGAAAGGTAGAGGTAGACCTAAAAAAGACATGGTTAATATGTATAAAAAACATATTAGTATACTTGAATTAAATGAGAATTTGACAAAGCACAATGGAATGAAGGATTCATGTAGACCATGTATAAAAGCTTATTGATTGTATTGTGTTGTATGTTTTATTTATTAGTTTAGGTTTTATTTATTTATTTTATTTTAGTTTATTTACTTTTATTTTATTTTCTTTAGGTTTAGGTTTAGCTTTAGCTTTATTTTAGGTTTTATTTTATTTTTTATTTATTTTATTTTTTATTTTAAATTTTTTATTTATTTTATTTTATGTATTATTTAGTTTAGTTTAGGATTTATTTTATTTTAGGATTTAGTAAGGTAGGTTAGTGAGGTTTAGGGTTTGGGTAGGGTTTAGGGTTTAGGTAGTGGTATGGTTTAGGGTTTAGGTTTTGGGTTTGAAAGTTTGGTTTTTAGGTTTATAGTTGTGGTTTAGGTTTAGGGTTTAGAATTTTAGGGTTTAGGTTTAGGTTTAGGTCTAGGTTCCAATTTTAGTTTAGAGTATAGGGTTTTGGTTTTTTTAATAAAGAACAAATTTAGATTCAACATTTCTTCTTTTGATTTCATCAACCAAGTAACACACCATGTTTCTAAGACACAAGCGACTACATAGATAAAAAATGAGGATGCATAGAGCAAATCAAAAACCCTAGATAACTAAAACCATCTCTATTGGAAAGACAAAGTTCCATAAGCACTAGATTGGATCGACCATTGTTCAGCCCATCATAACCACCCCACCTCTCGAAAGGGGATCCACCATCATTTCCGATTTCTCCCTCCACTACCACTATAACTTCCATCGCCTCCTCCCGCCTCCATAACCACTACTCATTACCCACCTCCATATCCACCAAAGACCTCTAGATCCCCCACCACCATAATGATAATCGCCGCCTCCGCCTTCACCTCCACCAGATATGACCGAGCAGTTGATGGTGATGCCATCAAGGTTCCCCATTCTTAGTTTATTAGGTTTTAGGGTTTAGGTTTATTTTTAATTTATTTACTTTAGGTTTAGTTTTAGTTTAAGTTTAGAGTTTAGAGTTTGGGGGTTTAGGATGAGTGGGTTTCTTTATTTTTGTTTGGCTGTTGGGGTTTAGGTTTTTTAGGGTTTAGGGTTTAGGGTTAGGTTGTAGTTTGGGCCAGGGTCTATTTCAGTGTTAGGTTTAGTTTGTGTTTAGGTTTAGGCTTAAGGTTAGAATTTTATAGTAGATTTCAGGTTTGTGGTAGGGTTTAGGATTTGTGGATTTAGTGGTCGATTTAAGGTTGGGTTGGGGGGTTTAGTAGTGGTTTGCTAGGTGTTAGGCCCAGTTTCAGTTCTTTATGGGGCCCAGGATCTTAGGGCCTGGCCCAAGGTGTTTTTAGGATAGAATCAGGCCTGTGAGCTCAGGGTTTCAGTAAGTTTAGGCACATAGGTCAGTTTAGGAGGCCTGTTTAGGGCCTGTGGATTTATTTGTGGAGTTTGTGGTAAGGGTTTTAAAAAAACAAAGAAGAGGGTTTATTTAGCAGATTTATATATTTAATTTTATTTATTCATTTATTTATTTATTTAGGTTTATTTTTATTATTTAGTTTATATTTATATTTTTATATTTATTTTTTAGGTTTAGTTTAGTTTAGGTTTATTTTAGTTTAGTTTTATTTTATTTTATTTAGGTTTAGGTTTTATTTTTATTTAGTTTAGTTTAGGTTTTATTTATTTTTTAGTTTAGGTTTTAGTTTATTTATGTTTATTTATGTTTTATTTAGTTTAGGTTTAGGTTTATTTTTAATTTATTTTTTATTTTAGTTTATTTAGTTTAGGTTTATTTTTTTAGTTTAGTTTATTTAGTTTAGGTTTATGTTATTTATTTTTATTATTTTATTTTTTTATATTAGGTTTTTTTTTTATTATTCTTTATATTTATTTTTTTATTTTTATTTTTTGGTCAGTTTATTTTATTATTTTAATTTATTTTGATTTTATTTTGGTTTAGTTTATTTATTTATTTATTTAGGTTTTATTTTGGTAGTTTAGGGTTTTGCTAGGGCTAGTGGAGGGTTTAGAGTTTAAGTAGATTTGGAGTTTAGGGTTTATGGTTTAGTTTTTTGGTTTTTGTGGTTTAGGGTTTAGGTTAGGTTTAGTTGTGGTTTGGGTTTTAAGTTTGTGGTTGGGGTGGTTAGGTTTAGTTTTAGGTTTAGGTTTAGTGGTTTAGGTTTAGGTTTGGGGTTTTTGGGGATTTAGGGTTTAGGTTTAAGTTTAGGTTTAGTTTTAGTTTTTAATAGAGAACAAATTCAGATTCAACATTTCTTCTTTTCAATTTCATCAATGAAGTAACACACCAAGCTTTCTAAGACACAAGCGACGACATTGATAAAAAATGAGCACGCATAAAGTAGATCAAAAACCTTAGATAATTAGAATCTTCTCTACAATAAATACATAATTTCATAAGCAGAAGATTGGATCGATCGTTCTTCAGTTTCTCTAGTTCCCATCAAAACCACCCCGGCCTCCCGAGTAATAGGATCCACCATCATATCCTTGATTTCTCCCCACCACCACCACGACTAACTCCTCCACCCCTCACCTCCATAACCACCACTACGCCCGCCACCACCTCCATATCCACCATCACCTCTAGATCCCCACCACCACTCAAATCTCATCTCCCTTCTCACCCCACCTCCAGGACTAGATCTAGATTGAGCCTGGTTGATGGTGATGTTGTTGATGTCATGGTTATGCCCATTCTTAGGGTTTGTGTTTAGGTTTATGGTTTATTAAGTTTTAGGGTTTAAGTTTTTTTTTTTAAATTTATTTAGTTACTTTTAGGGTTTAGGTTTGTGTCATTTAGGTTGGGGATCAGGGTTGTGGTTGTGGTTTAGTTTTGTGTGGGTTTAGGGTTTTTAGTGTTTGTGGTTTAGGTTTGTTTATGGTTTTTTCTAATTAAGTAAACGGTAGTTTAGGTTTATTTAGTTTATTTTATTTTTTTTTAGTTTATTTTATTTTTATTTTTATTTAGTTAATTTTTATTTTATGTAGTTTTGTTTTATTTATTTTAGGTTTTTATTTTAGTTTATTTTTTAGGTTTAGTTTAGTTTTATTTTTGAGTTTTATTTTTATTTTATCTTTAGCTTAGTTTTATTTTTAGTTTTATAGTTTAGGTTTATTATTTTTATTTTATTTTTTTATTTAGGTTTATTTTAGTTTATTTTAGGTTTATTTTCTTTTAGTTCATTTTAGTTTTTAGGTTTAGTTTATTTTATGTTTAGTTTTGGTTTTATTTATTTTAGTTTAGTTTATTTTAGTTTATAGTTTATTTTATTTGTTTATTTTATTTTAATTTTTAGTTTTAGTTTTTTTTTTTATTTTAAGTTTTATTTTTTTATTTATTTTGATTTTATTTTTATTTATTTTTTAGATTTATGTTTTTATTTAGTTTTTATTTTATTTTATGTTTATTTTTAGTTTTTATTTTATTTAGTATTTTATTTTATTTATTTAAGATTATTATTTATCCATTTTATTTTATTTTATTTTTTTTCAGTTTTAAGTTTATGTTTATTTTATTATTTTTTTAATTATTTAGTTTTATTTATCTTATTTTTAGGTCTATTTAGTCAGGTTTCAGTCAGTTAGTGTTTGGCCTGGGTCAGTGGCTCAGGGGGTTTCAGGGCTCTTAGGGCCAGGGCCTGGGCCCAGTGGCCCAGTTTCAGGGCTCAGGATCAGTGGCCTGTGTTTTGGGTGTTTAGGGTTTCAGACTCTGTGTCATTTTAGGGTTTAAGCCTGTTTGGCCTGTTTATGAGTAGAGGCCTGTAGTGGAGTCAGTGGTAGGGTGTGGCCTAGGTTGTAGGGTTGGCTTTTTTAAGGTTTAGTTTGTGGTTCAGTTTGTGGGTTTAAGGGTTTAGATTTTTGGGGTTTTGTGGTTTGGGATTGGGGTTTGGCTTGGTTAGTTTTTAGGTTTAGGGTTTTAGCTTTTGGGTTTAGGTTTTAGTTTGGGGTTTTTGCTTTTAGGTTTGGGTTTTGGTTTGGGTTCATGTTTTAGTTTTATTTTGTGGTCTTTTTTTTTTATTTTAATAGAGAACAAATTCATTCAACATTTCTTCTTTTCAATTTTATCAACCAAGTAACACACTAAGTTTTCTAAGACACAAGTTATAGATAAGAATGAGCACACATAAAAGATCAAAACCTTAGATAACTAGAATCGCTCTACAATAAAGACACAATTCCATAAGTAATATGATCGATCGCTTCTTCGCTTTCTCCCATCGAACCACCCTCTCCTCAAGTAGGATCCACCATCATATCCTCGATCTCTCCCTCCACCACCACCATGGCTATAACCTCCATCGCTCCTCCCTCCTCCATAACCACCACTACTTCGACCACCACCTCCATGTCCACCAGAACCTCCAGATCCCCCACCACCACTGCGATAACCGCCGCCTCCGCCTTTGCCTCCACCACCAGATCTAGACTAAGCCTTGTTGACGGTGATGTTCTTGTCATCATTGTTCTGCCAATTCATAGGGTTTAGGTTCAGGGTTATTAAGTTTTTTTAATTTATTTGGTTACTTTATGTTTAGGTTTAGGTTTGGGTTTGTGGGGTTTGTGGTTTATAGTTTATGCTTTTTTGTGGTTTAGAGTTTAGGGTTTTGGGTTTAGGGTTTGTGGGTTTAGTTGTGATTAGGTTTGTGGTTTAAGGTTTAGTTTAGGGTTTAGGATTTTAGAGTTTATGGTTTTTTTAAAAAAAAAAGAAAACCCAGTATAGGTTTAGTTTATTTTAATTTATAGTTTATTTTATTTTTATTTTATTTAGTTTATTTTATTTTATATAGTTTAGTTTTATTTATTTTAGTTTAGTTTTATTTTAGTTTATTTTTTGGTTTTGGTTTATTTTTACAGTTTCATTTTATTTTATTTTAGTTTTATTTATTTTATTATTTAGTTTGGGTTTAGTTTTTATTATCTTTTAGGTTTTTTTAGGTATTTTAGTTTTATTTTAGTATTATTTTTAGTATGTTTTTAGCTTTATTTTTAGTTTATTTTATTTTATTTAGTTTTATTTTATAGTATTTTAGTTTTAGGTTTTTATTTATTTTAGTTTATTATTTTAGTTTAGGTTTATTTATTTATTTTATTTATTTTTTTAGTTTATTTTTTTTTTATTTTAGGTTTTATTTTTTATTTATTTATATATTTTAAGTATTTTTTAAGGTCATTTTTTATTTTATTTTATTTTTTTTATTTTTATAGTTATATTATTAGGTTTATTAGTTTTATTTTAGTATTTTTTATTATTTTATTTTATTAGTTATTTATTTTATAAGTATTTTTATCTTATCTTTATCTTTAGTGGTTTATATCTTTAATGGGCTCAGTAGGGCCCAGGCTCAGGTTTAGGCCTGGCCAGCCCAGGGCTCAGTGGCCTGTGGCCCAGGGCCTGGGCTCAGGCCTGTGTCACCTCAAAGCCCAGATCAGCCTCAGATCTCACTGGCCAGCCTGGGCCCAGCCTTAACTCAGTGGCTGTGGGGTCAAGGCCTGGGCCAGGTCAAAGGGCCCATGCCCAGGGCCCAGGGTTTGGGCGTCAGGTCAGGGGTCAGTTAGCTCAGGGCCTGTGGCTCAGTGTGGCCTGTGGCTCCAGTGGCTCAGGCTCAGTGGCCTGTGGCCCAGCCCATCAGTTTGGGCCCAGGGTCATGGCTCAGCCCAGGGCTCAGGGCTCAGGGCCTGAGGGCCCAGGGCCTAGGGCCTGAGCCAGGGTCTGGAGGTCCAGGTCAGAGTCAGGTCTGGTTTTATCTTATTACAATTAAGCAATACATTTTAAGTTTATTTAGTTTATTTTATTATTAGTTTATTTTATTTTATTTTGGTTTATTTTATTTTTATTGTTTATTTTTATTTATTTTAGTTTTTATTTTAGTTTATTTAGTTTTAGTTTAAGTTTAGGTTTATTTTAGTTTAGTTTTATTTTATTTTATTTTTGGTTTATATTTTTTGGTTTAGGTTTAGGTTTCTATTTTATTTTTTAGGTTTAGGTTTTATTTTAGGTCTATTTTTAGGTTTTACTTTTTTAGTTGGTTTAGGTTTATTTTTAGTTTATTTTATTTTATTTAATTTAGGTTCATGTTTACGTTTAGTTTATTTTTGGTTTATGTTTAGGTTTTTTATTTTAGTTTAGTTTATTTTAGTGTAAGTTTAGGTTAATCTAATTTTTATTTTAGGTTTAGGTTCATTTTTAGTTTAGGGTTTAGGTTTTATTTATTATTTATTTTAGATTTTTTTAGTTTATTGTTTAGGGTTAGATTTTTTTTTACTTACATTGATGAAGACTTACTCCTGTGGATTAGACACCCATGTGTATCAATTAACATTATGAGTCTAAGAACCCTTGCCTTCTTGAGGATCGACATCTCCAAACTCAAAAAAAAGGATGACATCGAGAGGATTCAATGAACAAGGTGAGAGGGTCTTATGGTGTTTATTTTTAGATGAAGGGGGACACCACGCAGATAGTAGGAGGGGTACTTTTTGAGGTGACCAGGTACAACATTGAGGTATGATGTACTATCTTGAAAGATAGAGGCATCACCCTACAATGGACCTAATCACATAATAAGGACTCCTAAGGAATGATGGGTCTTCAAATGCAGCATAGATTTTTTTCTACTTTACATGGATGAATAAATTAGGTTTATATTAAACCAGGTTCTTAAGTTCTCAAAGAGGTAAGCCTCCATAGTTAATTACATCTTAGAAATGAAATTTCCTAAGAATTCTTTTGATTAGAGTAAATTATCATCTCCAAAGATTTCAAGGTTACACTTCAAAGGATTGGTTGTATTTGGAAAATCAATTGGGAAAGTTCAAGGAGATGACTTATTTTTGGAATCAATGAAATAAGTAGGAAATCCTCATGACTAGGAAGTCTAGTGAGCATTACATCTACCCCTATGGTTGGGCTTTATAATTTTGAAGTTGAGGAGATTTATATGTTTTGAAATTTAATTAGATTACTGTGGTTTATAATCTACCAACACAAGATTGTGAGAATGCCTAAGAGGTGAGGATTTATGCTCAGAGTCTCAAGAAATAGCTACCTGATCCTAAATCTAGGGAGCTTTAGTGAGCAAAGCATGACCTAAATCTAAGTGACAGGTGGACATAAGGGTTTACCTCCACAAGAGAGAATAAATTGTCCAACGACTTGACTTATAATCACCCAGTGGAGCCTAACTCCTCCTATGATTTAAAAACTATGTTATCTAGTATTATGAATTGTAAGATAGCTAGGTAGTTATTTAATTAGAAAGAGACTAAAGTCTAAACACACTCCTAGAGACTAGAGCATGAGTGGTATGAGCATATGACTTAATCTATAGATACAAAACTTTCAAATTTTATTTCATTTTAGACAAATTATTTTGACAGATGATTTAGGATTTATTATGCCTAAATGCATGATGAAATAGGTTATGGGTCAAATCATTTAGAAGAAGGTGTTCTCCACCATAAGGGATGCCCTCACAGGTCAAGCATTCATTTATCGTGCAATGATGGAGAACCTTCATATTCAAGAGAGAAATAATATGCATGCATGATGTGAAACATATAACTATACAACTAAGGGGTTGCTAAATCATTTTATTATCTTATTTATATCTTAGGCTTTATGATGAGGCAATGAGTTGTTTAAAATTAAGTTATTAGTGATTAGTTGGGTAGAAAAGTTATTTTTATCCTAAGAGCCTAATTGTATCCAAGCCACACATTAAAGCATCAATCATTTAAAAAACTATGAAAATCATGTCTCTAATGCACAATGTAAACATAACATCAAAAAATTATATAAACTATCTTAAAAGAATAAAAGGTCTACGTGCACCATACAACCCAAAGAGAGAAAAGATGGGTAGTGAGCTCTACCTTATACAACCGGAATATGAAAGAATAATTATAATTGTATTAAATGCTATGGGGTCTTCTTTCTTCATATCTCTATTTCGATTTGGTTCCTTCTTGATCTGATGGTGCTTGCTCCAAAGGCATTACAAGGCACCCCATGATAAAGCCTTCTGGCCACTGCTCATCCTAATCCCCCATAGCACTAATCCTAATTCCTATTGAAAAAATTACATTTATGTGGGAAAAGTAAATCTAACTACACCTGCAAAATAAAGGTTAGCTAAATATACATATTATCCCAAATAGTTGTATTTATAATTTGGACTTAGCACCCTACAGATAAGTAACTAAGTCCATCTATCCTAACTTGGATTATGCTTAAGGATTTAAATGGCATCCAATATAAAACATGATTAAGCATAATTCCTTACAGAAAGCATGATTATGCTAAAATTGGCCTATCATCCAGTCTACGAAGCATGACCCCTAACATCCAATCTAAAATAATACAAAATAAAACAAAATGTACATCACATCATACACCATCCTAACTTAGAGCTACTGATGACAATTCTAATGTGTATTAAGGCTTGTGTGGTAAGTTTTGTTAGGCATTAGTATTGTATATTCTAAGTGTAAAAGGATTCAATTTAACATGAAAGGTTGATTTCACTTGAAGTAGTTTAATTGATTTGAGAATTTTAATTTATTTTTTTCTTTTGTTTCATTTTATTACACTTAGCAATAAGTGTTATAAAGAGAGGAAAAGATGAATGCCCTCTTCATCCCTACCTTAAGTCACTTTTAAAGTATATTAATTTGATTTAGTTCTTTAGTGAATGGTTATTAAATGATTAAAATAATCCTAAGTTTAGGTTCACTTTAAATAATCCTTATTCAAAATGAAAGGCATCTTAAGATTAATTTAATTCAATTACTACATGACATAAATTAAATCATTCCTTTCCATCACATGTAACATGCATATGATTTAATCTAAGTGTATCTATAAATGCAACATATTTTAGCACTCTAAATGATGAATGTATGTGTGTTTAGAATTTATATTTTATTTGATTGATGTATATATATTAATTTAAAACTTTATCCAAATTCTTATACAAAAGGACATATGAACAAAATTAAATAAGCATGTGATTGTTAAACTGGAAGTGAGTAATCAAATGACTGCTTGGAGCTAGCTAAAGCCTTATTCTGGATGTCGAGACTATATACCCATTTGCATTCAAACATATGTAAATTTGTATACATGAACATAGAAGTAAGCTCCAAATCATATGGCTAATTAATTCAACCACTTAGTCAATTATGAATGCATGCAATTTTAATGTAAAATGGGATTTTCATTCACTAATCACATATACATATACATGTACAAAGATAAAGGCAAGCACATGTCATTGTTAAACCGTGGAAGTGAGGTAATTAGATGACCTCCTTGGGGCTAACTAAAGTCGTATTCTGGATGTCCGACTATATACATTCTTTTCTTGGTCACACATGGATGTATAAATAAATGAGGGAAAAAACCATTCAAAGATTGCATTTTTTTTATGAAATCATTTAAATATATGAATTAAAGCTCTATCAAAATTCTAATGTTGAAATACATAAAAATGAAATCAAATGGGTACATGCCATTGTTAAAGTAGGGAAGTGAGGTAATCAAATGACCTCCTTAGGGCTAGCTAAAGCCTCGTGTTCCCAGGATGTCCATACTATATACCCATTACCATTCAATTTTATATAAATCAACACATGAATAGAGAAAAGAGAACTCAACATTCATACACTTAAGCTATAAGAACATGCATTTCTTATGTATTTATAACTAGCATCATAACACATATTATAATTCATTTATAAGATTTTGAAAAATACATTTGGAATTAATAGTGATAATAAATACATATATTAAATATAATCAACACATGCAAGCTTACATAAAGGAAATCTATTTTATTTTACTTGATTTTGAAAAGATGGATGCATGAATTCAAATGACATACCAAATTTAACATGATTGGAAAGAGGACAATCAAATATAAGCATGCGATTCATTCAGCCAAACTAGTTCTTAAGGACTATCAAATCAAATCAAATTATTTAAAGTAAACCAAAGCTTCTTTATTAATTAAGTTTTTGATTTGATTTGATTTAAATATAATAAGAGAAATCATCACTTGTTATTTTAAACCCATTCCCACATTAGTGATTTGATTTAATTTAAGGAAATGTAATTAAGTTGATTTTATTAATTAAGTTGAACCCTTAATTAGATGAATTAATTACCCTTACCTATGTCCCCTTAAAGTAATTAACTAAATAATTATGAGCCAACATGATATGCAAGGAAAATAAACTTGCAATGATCCTAAAAAATAAAAGGGGCCTAATGCAATTGGCTCATAATTAATAGTTAATTAGATTAAGGGACTTAATTAATTACTCTTATGGTTTTCCCACACATGTGCACTAACCATAATTTCATTAACCCCCTTTAGGTTATTAAACACCTAAAGATCTACCCCATGATTTATTTAATTAAGGTCTGATGTGATTATGATTTCAATTTGATTAAGTGATTTAATTAATTATTTAAATCTTAATTAATTTCATTTTAAAAAAGGGTGAAATGAACTTAGGGAAAGGGTCCCAAACCTATTAGTTCACTTACTATTGAACAATGATTAATAAACTTAATTAACCAATTTATTACTATTCATGGAATTAATTAGCATTAATTAACTTAAAAGAGTAATTAAGGTTTAATTAATTTTCTTAATTAATTGAGTAATAAATTCCAAGAAAATCATAGGACTAGAGGTCATCCCATTAAATTAATCCACAAAATTTGGGATTAATTGCTCAAGATTAAGGAGTAATTAAGCTAATTAATTTTATAATTAAACCTTAATTACTCTTAAAATTTAGTTAAGATTTTTTAATTAATTCTCCTCTGAATATGTTTAAAATGAGTATTTATTTGAATTTTGTTTATTTATTTATGATTTTTAATGATTTTTAGAAGTTTCGGCCATTAAAAAGGATTAATTAAGCCTAATTAAAGCCTAATCCTATTGGTGCATTGATGCAGCGCACTTTCCCTGTGGCACCGCAAGATTGGCTACTTAAAACTTATCCAACTCAGTGCTTATGTGGCAAACACACTTTCATCGTTGTCCCGATCTAAGATTGATGGCTAATCACATAGCTTAATAAGATCAAATCAGATCGATCTAGTAGATCTAATCACGACCATCCATATCGATCACACCGAATGGACGGTGCATGATCTAATGTCACGTGAGTGAGGGAGAATGGAGTCCATCCCCCATTGCTCACTTGATCCGATCTTTCCCAAGCTCGGATCAACTCCAAAAAAATCCCACACCTTCACGACAACAATCAGAGAGGATCCAACGATAAAGATCACACGAGATGCAAGTTTTCTTCAAAAAGCTCCAACCCATTTTTGCCTAAGGATCAATTTTGGAAGCAATGACCAACAGCTCAAGACAGACAGCTCAAACGATTGAGGAAGTTTCATCTATTGGAGATGAAACTCGTTGAGCAAAGAATTGGATCAATTCCTCATGTTCTCTTAAGGCCACAAACCGATGATTTGGAGCTCAACTTTGATCAAGTCCCACCTCCAAGTGCGAAGCTTGGGAGATGATTTGTTCTTGCTCAACGAGGCCTAAGGAAGGTGCATGCAAAGTTAATTTGAGTTTGATGGAGAAATGGGTAAGGTTGGCAAATGGGAGTGTCTTATTTCGGATGGATGGAATGGCATTTTTCGATCAAGAACTTGGGAGCTTAGGGAATGGTTCTAAAGCTCATATTGGGTAGCTGTCTGAGGAATGATTTTATGTGTGTTTGAGTGGAAATGAGGGGTTTATACCTCCCTTCATCTTGATCTGTGGTGGATCGAGTTTGATTCTATAGCCATCCTACCATCTCAAGGAGTCGTGGGTGGTAGGAGGTGAGAGTTGGCTTAGTTGGTTGAAGGAGGTGGTTGCCAAGAAAGAATCATGGGTTCTATGGGTTTCAAATGCTCAAATGGGGAAGGAAAGGTGATTTCACCTCCTATGGGTCATGGCGACCTAACCACCACGGGTCAAGTTGCAGTCTCCAGGTACTTAGTGGACCATTGGGAGAGTACCAAGTGGCCAAGGAATGGAAATGACCACTTACATGGGTGATTTGTCTAATGTGATGCCCTGACCCAAGGGTAGAATGATCATTTGGCATTGATTTGATTTGGGTTGATTTGAAATGAGCCAAAAGTGGGTTAGCCTAAATTTCAATCAATTGGAGTTGATTTGGTTATGTTTGGCTTAATTTGGCTCATTTATTTCAAATTGAGTTAGGTTGGATCTGACCAATTGATCAAATTGGGTCAAACCAAGGGTTGTCAAGTTCATATGATCATTTGGGATGTTTTGGATCAATTAGTTTGGTTTAGATTTGATTTTGGCTCATTTGAATTAATTTGGGTAATAAATGAGTTGACCAATTTGACCAAATAAATTGGGTGTTGGTTTGGGTTTAGTTGACCAATTTAAGATGATTGCTTTGGTTTCAATTAATTTGGATTTGGTTTTGATTTAGGCCAACTTGAACCTTTAGTTCAATTTGGGCTAAGTAGGTTAATTGGGTTTAATTGGGTCCAATCATTGATTTGGTCAAGTTTAACAGTCAATTTGGAATGAACTTGAGCCATTGGTTGCAATCAATTTATTTTATATTTTGATTTGACCCCATTTGGTCTTTGAGGTCAATTTGGGTCAACTTGGGTTAAGAGGGTCAATTGGGTTTGGTTTGACTCAATTGAAGGTCAAGTCATATTCAAATATTGATTTTGATTTGGTATGAATCATTGATTTCAAGGGATATGGCTTTTACAATTTGGCTAGTTCATATGGGTTAAGGGGTTGATTTTGTCAAATGACCAAGTTGACTTGGTTTGACCTAATTTGTCATAATTAATCAACCTAAGGTGATCAACAATCATGATGGGAGGTTTTGATTGGTTCAATCCAATTTGGGTAGGATTAGAATTTGGCTCAAATAGGACAAATTGGCTACTTTGGTTCAAGTGGACCAATTAGGTTTAGTTGGCTTGATTTTGAGTTGAGTTTGATTTAGTTGAGTTTATATATGGATTTGGGATTGATATGTAAATTCAATTGCAATTGGCTTGTGTTCAAAAGGGTTTTGGTTCATTTGAACATTTCAAGTCAGAAAGCTACCTCGCTAGTGTGTCACCCCAATGATCATTTGTTGGAAGATGTGAGTCCTCGTGCTTTCTTCCTAACTTGATCATTGCAAACACTTTGTAGTATGGTAAGCTTCACCTAGCTAGTGAGCTACCTCATGTTGACTTTGCTTAAGAAGATGTGAGTCCACATGCTTTCTTCTTGAACTAGCCATCATGCACAACTAGGTTGAGTATATTTGAGGTTTAGTAAGTCCCCCGGCTCCTTTCTCTTGACTACATTTGAGTCGATACAAGTCTCCCAGTGGCATTCACTCAATAGTCACCCTAGGTCGGATAGCACCTGTCGAGCCGAAGAGTTGGGTTTAACTTGGGTTGATTTTGGTTTGGCTTGATGAGTGTATATTTCATTTATATTTATGAATATGATTGAAGGTATGATTGATTCATGAGAAAATCAAATGAATTTGGGTTTAGAATGAAGGAATTTGGCTAAGTCCATTAGGTTGGGTCATGTGACTTAGGTTTATATTTTGATTTGGTTTGATTAAGTTTTGATGATTTAAATGTAAACTTCATTTAAATTTATGAAGATGATTGAAAATATGATTGATTTGTGAGAAACTCAATTGTGTTTGACTTGATTTGGATTTAGATTTGACTAAGTCCATGGATAGTCATATGGCTTAGAAAGGGTTTTGATTTAATTTGATTTAATTTGATTTAGTTTGACTTAGTTTTGATTCTTTGAATGTAGATTTGATTTTTATTTAGGAAGATGATTGAAGATATAAATTGATTATGAGAAAATCAATTGATTTTGGAAAGATTTGGATTAAGATTTGGCTAAGTCCATGGGATAGGTCATATGGCTTAGAAGGGTTTCAAGTTTGGATTTGATCATGGGCTTCAATCATTTGGTTTTGGAATTTGGGTTTGGATTTGGATTTGAATTTAATGTTTGAATAAAACTTGAGGTTTGGTCTGAGAATTTAAACATAGATTGGATTTGAGTTGTAGGGTAGGTGGATTATCCTAATCCTAAGGCATAACTTAATCCTATGATTAACACTTCTTTGTCTTTAGGCTTTGGTTAAGTGTTTGCCTAATTAATAGAAGTGTCTTATGACTAGGGAAGTCTTAGTGTATAGAAGACTCCTAAGTCTAAGATGGGAAGATTGAATCAAGACTCCAAAAGTGAGGTCAATGTGCCCTAGTTCCATAGTGTTTGGAGATAGATGATTGAAGACCAAGCCAAGTTTCACATTATAGACTGATATATCTTCCAATGTTTTGCTTGGGAGACCATGGATACATGAGAACAATATAGTTCCATCTTCTACATCTGTATGTTCATGAGAGGTGGGATCGCCTACTATGTCAAAGGAGATCTCAAGCCATTTACCTCATGAGGTTAGCATATATGAGGATGCTTACTACCTCTCAAAATCAATAAGTCTATTCTCACGAACTTGGCCAAAGTTTAAAAATAAAAGAAAAAGAAAAATAAAAAGGAAAAGAAAGAGAAAAAGAAAAAGAAAAGAAAAGAGAAAATGAAAATAAAAATAAAAGGGAGTGAAAATAGACTTGGAGGAGGAAGTGGAGCTTGACATTAGATTCCACCCATAGTTCATTACTCCATTCAAACATATGGGTAAGACGACTTGACCTCCACCAGGCAGAAGAAGAGGCAAGTTAAGAGGAAGTCCTAGAGGTGGAAAACCTCCTTATTGGCCATCCAATAAAAGATATGTTCCAACTACCAGGAGTACACCTACTATCTATATAGACTTAGAATCTAGTTCATAGGATGAGTCTTATATGGTTAGCACACTAGCCAGCTCTTCTAAGTAGTAGATTACCTTGGAGGTGACACTTGAGCTACATAGTGATGAAGATCGAGCTCCAAAGCAAATCATAAGTGTATTCAAATATATATCTGAAATAGTTGGGCATCAGTTGGGAACCTTAGTTCTAACCCCACTTTCCTTTCAAAAGGAGGGTTTGGTAAGGAAGCCCCTAAGTTATCCCCGTGTGTGAAGACTCGAGGTTCTATATGGGAGCATCATCCTCAAGTCAAGAAGTTGATGTAGAACTTGAGAATAATTCATATAAAGATTTAATAGAATTACCTTTTGATTGGTACTTATCTTTTGTTCATAATTTAGCAAAGAAAGGGTTAATCTCACATACTTGGTCAAAGCATAGGTCGTACTACTTTGGAAGAATATGGAAGAAAAAAATGCAAAAGCTCTCAATCAAGATTGGGAGTAGGATTCAGTATAGTGGGTCCAATCGATGATGACGATTACTGCTTAGTCATTATCAATCATTTGGAAATAGATAATTTCTTTTCAAATCACATTAACCCAATATGAGGACCGATGCTTAGAAACATCACATGATCTAGATGATTTTGAAGTCAAAGATGCACTGCCATAGTTCGAAGAAGAGATCAAGTCAACCATTAACCCTCAAAGAAATCAACTTAGAATCAAGAAGATCCACCGACATACAGTTCTTTGTTGAATGAAATTGAAACCAATGACTTAAAGGCGAATGAGTTTAAGGACTACTTTGCATGTAGTTATGAAGAGATGCCCGGATTGTCTCACATAGTGGTCCATAAACTAGCAATAGAGCCTACTACAAACTCTATCAAGCAAGCTCCTAGACGCATGCAATTAGACATAGAATAATAGGTCATTTATGAAGTCAAGAAACTAATCGATGCTGGCTTCATCCGGGAAGAAAAATACCCTACTACCTGGTTAGCCAGGGTCATCCTAGTTAAGAAAAAGAATTGTCAAATTCACATATGTGTCAATTTTAGGGATTTAAATAAGGCATGTCCAAAAGATGAATTTCCACTACCAATCCCGGAGCTGATGGTGGACATTTCCTCATCTCATGCGCCTTCTTTCATGGATGGCTCATTTGATATAATATAAAAGATAGCTCAAGATGAAAGAAATAGTGCTTTTAAATCGATGAATCTATTGCTATAAGGTCATCCCTTTCACCTTAAAATGATAATGCTACATACCAATGGTCTATGACTCGAATATTCAATAACTCATTCATCATCAAGTTTAGTGCTATGTCGATGATCTTATGGTCAAAAGTAGAGAAAAGGAAGACCTTCTCTTTGACTTAAGAGTAGTTTTTGAACAATTAAGATAATTCAACCTCAAAATGAACCCTCTGAAGTGTGCATTCGGAGTAGCTTCAGGGAAATTCTTTAGGTTTGTTTTTCGACACCACGGAATCAAAATTGATCTAGAGAAGATCGAGGTGATCTTAGAAATGCCACCCAATAAAAGTTTAACTCAACTCAGATAAATCTAAGGCGGTTGGCATCTCTAAGATGCATTATATCCAACTTATCGGAAAGATGCCAGCCATTCTCGGCACTTGTCAAAAGGACTCCAAGTTCAAGTGGGATGACAAGTGTGAGCATGCCTTAGAAGACATCAATCATTACCGTGACACCGTTCTAGCAACCCCTATCTCAAGGGCACTCATACTTTACAGCTATTTGATGACTCCCTGGTGCTTTGTTGGCCTGCCAAGAGGGAAGGAAAACACACTCTACTATCTCAACCATCATCTAATCCCTATTGAGGCTAATTATCCACCCATTGAGAAGCATTGCTTAGCTTAAATCTTTGCATCCTAAAAGCTACAACACTACATGCTTCCTCATAATGTGAACTTAATCTCTAAGATCAACCCACTATAGTATCTCATGACACGGCCGATGCTATCTGGACGGTTGGCAAAATGATCCATGATCCTCTCACAGTTTGACATTACCTTCATACCCCTCTGTGCAGTGAAAGGATAAGAGCTAGTAGATTTTTTAGCAGTATATTGACATCCTATTGACTCTCCACTTAGTGATGATCTTCCCAATGAATAAATCATGAACTTAGGGGATACTAGCATTCACGGATGTACTTTGATGGGGCCTTCCTCAAAGAGAATAAGAACCATAATCTATTATCAAAAAAAGGCAGGGGTAAGAATATTTCTCTTAACTCTAGAACGCGATGTGATGAGATTCTCATATCATCTGTCTAATCTTTACACCAACAATGAAGTCAATATGAGGCTCGACAGGGAGTTAGTTATTCTAAGCATCTAGAACATCAATATCTTTAGGGATTCTCAGCTAGTTATCAACCAAATTGCTAGGTCTTATAAGGTTATAAAGCCTAAGCTCCATCATTACCACAAGTACACCATTTACTTGTTTGCCTAAATCCCAGAGGTTACCATTTATAAGATTCCTCGAGGAGAGAATGTCATAGTGTATGCTTTAGCCAAGCTTTCCAAGGAGTTGGCATGTATGGAGGATGAGTCCATATTAACAAAATTCCAAAATAGATAAGTCTTATCCCTTAATGATATTGAACTCATCAAAAAGTACTCTCTTGAAGGGGAGGTTGCCATTTTCAAGAATGACAAGGACTTAGATTGGAGGCAACCATTCATGGATTACATAAATAAAGGAAAACTACCTCAAAAGAAGTCCCAAGCTCATCAGATGAAATAGAGAGCACTTTCCTATGCTATGGATGGTTTCTTATACCATGGTCTTTCGATAATATGTGGTTACATTGTTTAGACAAACATGAAGCCCTTAAGATCGTGACTGAGGTACACTCAGGATTATGTGGAGCCAACCAATCTTGTCCAAAGATGAAAGCTAAGATCAAGAGACTAGGATACTACTGGCTATCGATAATCAAATATTGCATGGATACAGCTAAGAGATTCCATCAATGTAAAATACATGGTGTGGTCCTACACCAACCACCCAACATTCTACATCCTACATTGGCCTCATGGCCATTTGAGTGTTGGGACACTGACATAGTGGGTCCGGTTGATCCTTATTCTTCCAAGGGTCATCAATTCATCTTAGTTGCTACTGACTAATTTTACAAATTAGCAAAAGTAATTCCACTCAGAGAGGTCACAGCTTAGCATGTGCTCCAGTTTTCTCGATACCTTATCGTATATAGGTTCGGAGTGCCTCGATGAATTATATATGATAATGGTACTGTATTCAAGAGCATCGAGATCAATAACTTTACCTGGAAACACAAAATTGATTGGGAATATTCTACCATCAACTACTCGAGGCCAAACAGCTTAGCAGAGGCCTTCAACAAAACTCTCATCCAAATACTGAAGAAGACACTTGACAATAACAAGCAACAATGGCATGAGCAGTTAGTTAAAGCCTTACGGGCTTACTACAGCACATATAGAACTCCAACTCAGTCTACTCTTTTCTCTATAGTGTATGGCTCTGAAGTTGTTCTACCATTAGAAGTTTAACTCCCAACACTAAGGATGTAGTAGTAGCAAGATCATAGAAAGTAATGCCAAGTTATGGATAGAAGAACTCGAAGGTTTGGAGAAGAGATGTCTACTAGCATGCCAAAACCTCAAGTTGTACAAAGATAAAATGATTCAAGCTCACAACAAGTTGGTCTGTCCTAGAGCTTTTCAAGTAGGAGAGCTTATTTTAGTTTTAAGGAGATCGATTGTTGCCCGTTAGATGAGAAGCAAGTTTGAACCCACTTGGGAAGGCATTTTTGCCATAGAGAAGGCCTACCAAGAGGATCTTATCAGCTTATTATTTATAAGGGAGAGCACCTAATACTTCCAATCAACAAGCTCTACTTAAAGAAATATTATAAATCATGTTTGAAAATAATTATCATCAATGAAAATTCCATTTTGAATTCAATCTCTTCCATGTTGAAAGTATTCTTGTTTATGAATCTACCATGATGTGTTTAGGGTAGGTGCAAGGAACTCGAGCAGCATCCTATCCTTCTTTGACACAACACAAACACAAATTACACACAAACATATAAAAAATGCATATCTTTTATCTCTGCTACTGAAGTTGAGATAACACCCCGACACTCAGAGTAGTTCTAGCCGATGTGCTACCCTACTAGTGTGGCACCCCAGTGGTCTTCTTTCTTTAGAGGATATAAGTCTGCTATGCTTTCCTTCTTTACTTGGCCACTGCACACTGATGAGCACCTTATTAGTTTGGTAGGTCTTATTGTGTGGCCGGTAAGCTACCTCATGTTGCCTTCGTTTAAGAGGATGTGAGTCTGCTACATTTTCTTCTTGGATTAGCCTTCATGCACTAACTGGGTTGAGTATATTTGAGGTTTAGGAAAAGTCCCCTAGTGGCTAATTCCTTCTTGACTGCTTCAAGCTGGGTCCTCTTCCTCTGGCTCCCCGCAAGTAGTCTCTAGGTCAGATAGCATCTGTCCTGTCGATGATAAACTATCTCGGTGATTAGTTATACTTGGAAAGTTGTAAGCATACATGCTTTCTTTCTAGATTGATCGTTGCACACCGATGGGCACCTTAGGTTGGTTGGTTCTCACTATGCTGATGGATACACCACTCATGTTGACGGATACAACTTAGGTTGGTTAGTTCTCCTTAGGATACACCACTCATGATAAGTCTACTACACCTCCTTTAGTTGGCCACGACACCTATAAGATTTCTTTCTCGAGCTTAGGATAACGCCCTAGCAACACCTCCCTGGCACTATATTTGGATCACATCCTTGTAACCCCATTTAGACACTACGGGTTACTATCGATTAGACAGCTCTTTCCAAGTAACCACCTCGTGGTTGGAGAATCTCTTATGGATGTGTAGATTCTCCCTTGGTCCAATAAATCGAGATAGGTCAAGATGACATAACCCTTCGGTGTCTCACACTAATAGGGTCCATGCAAACATATGAACAAAATATATTCACTTGTGGATTAAGAGGACATCCATAGGTCAGTCGAAAACTCGATAGAATCGTCACTACTCTTGAGTTGATATAAGTCCCCATATTAACTCAGAGTCAATTCAAGTTTGATTTACAGTGCTACCAAAGTCACACTTGTTGTTCCCCTTAAGATGTAGGTTCATACGCCTTCTTCCAAGCAGCTATTAAAAGGCAACCCCTTAGGTTGGACTCTACCACACCAATAAATGAGATCTATCCCTTTGATTTGTAAATCTCGAGGACAAGTATGATATAGCCCATTCTTAGTGGGTCCATCGCACACCAACATGGTCCATAAATTAAATCTATCAAATTTTATCAAGCTCACATCCCCCAACAGATATGCCCTCAATTCGATATCAAACTAATCCAAATAAACTATATCAAATCACATGAAATTTAGATAAATTTAATCCTAACTACTTTTGAGTTAACATAAGTACCCAGCAGGATTCACTCAGTAGTCTTCTTAGGTCAGGTTTGATTTGTTATGTGTCAAACAGGTCACCCCAATTGTTGTTCCTTGCTTTGGAAGTTGTAATTCTGTTATACTTTCTTCCTAGCACAATCGTTGCACACCAAAAGGCAACCCCTTTGGTTGGCTAGCTCTACCCCACATGGGTAGACTATCCCTATAGATTTGTAAACTTGAGGTAGGTCAAGGATATAGCCCCTTCCTAGTGGGTCCATCGTGATAGGGTCCATACATTAACTCAGAATAATTTAAATCCAATATAATTTTCCTAGTGGAGTTAAATCACACCTTTCTCTATAGTGGAGCCCCAAATCATATATAAACATGTCAAGCAAACATATCAAATTCAAAACCAACCTCCCTAGTGGTGCCAAATTAAACCAACTCCCTTAGTAGAGTCTAAATCAAAGAAATCCAACCAAACTCTTATTCCCAGCAGATACATCCCAAAATAAATCTATGAAATCAAACTCAAATCTCAATCCCCAATAGATAGCCTAAACCTACTTCCTTAGTGGAAGGTTCATATACCCAATCCATAGTAGACTCAAGCCCATATCTCTAGCAGTTATGCCTCCACATCAATTAAAACAAAATAAATTAAAGTCTATTCGATCTTAATATCTAGTAGATTATAGATTCTTATCCCCAACAGATCTTTTTTCCATAAATCATATAATCAAATCAAATTCAAACCTTATCCCTAGCAAATTTTTTTCTTTCTATGCACATAAACCCCTCACATGTCATGTCCAATGCATGTGTGATCACCTAGCGGATCCTCCATGTCCTTGACATGGAATTCTCATCAAATCATATTTCTTCTCTTATGCACGCCTTTAATACTTCAACCAAAAGCATGTATCCATTCAACCTTCAAATTATCATTTTTGTGAGTTTTGACCCAATGTATTATAATAAAAGTAAAATATACTAAAATGTACAATAGCATTTAGTACCACACCACCACATTCATATATATGTGAAGTTATACTGTTAGGTACATTATATTTTAATAGGCTTTCATAAATTATATTATCTTACATTACACCTTAAAATGAATCACTTTAAGCAAAAAATTTATAAAATTTGGTTGAAAAATGAAAATTTATTTTGGATGCAAAATTCCATTCTTTAGATTAAATGGCACACCATAGCACACCCCTAATGATGTTCCCTAAAGCATACCTTAAATTTGGCCAAATCCCATTATCTCGGCCTATAAATCAATATTTTTATGAATTATACCAGTACAAACTCTACTACATCATACTATAATAAATTAAAATATGCTAAATAACTAGTAGTAATACACAATAGTATGTTGTAATGCATGATGCTACACTATGTTATGGCATCCTATATTATAATACATTATATAACATATTATATTATATTATATTGCATATCATCATAAGGGATTGCTTAAGATAAAAATTATAAAATTAATCTAAACAATAAAAAAAACATATATTTTAGTCATACACTTATTTTAAATTGAAATAATACATTATGATGCCATGCTCTACCTATTATGAATTTGCCCAAATTCCACCATTTTAAAGTCTAAATCAACATTTTTTATAAATAATGCTAGTGTTTGACCGCATGATTGTAAAATACTAAAAGAATTTAAAATGTGTAGAATAATATTATGATATATGATGTTATACTATGCTACAATATATAATATTTATTTTGAACATAAAATCTTACTTTTAGACTACAAGTGGCAGTACACACCTTTGGCACTACAACCTAATTCCCACTTCAAATCTAACAAATTTCATCATGATTTATTAAATCAATATTTTTATGATTTATATTAATATAGACTAGCACAATACCATAATATACTAAAACATTTCAAAACATCTTATAACATCCAAAACACATCACTACATGCTCAAATATATGATGCTACATTATACTATAATATATGGTTTTATAATATAATTTAGGTTAGGGTTTAGGGTTTCAAATCTCCAATAGTCAAGGAAAGTCTCTTGAAGACATTTTCTTTAGCTACCATAACTATGTTAGATTAGGTCATTCTTTAGATCTACTCTTAATGACATCTTTATTCAAGGTTTAGAGTTTAGGATTAGGGTATAGGGTTAGTTTAGAGTTTAAGGTTTAGGGTTTGGGGTATAGGTTTGGGTTGGGTTGCGTGTTTTAAAGTTTATTTTATGGTTTTGGGGTTGGGGTTTGGGGTTTAGGTTTTGGGTGTAGGGTTTAATATTTATGGTTGGTTTAAGATTTAGGTTTAGGTTTAGATTATGGTTTAGGGTTTAGGTTTAGGTTTAGGATTTAGGTTTAGGTTTTAGTTTAGGGTTTAAGTTTTAGTTTTTAGGTTTATGATTTTTTTAAGAGAACAAATTGATTCAACATTTCTTCTTTTGATTTCATTAACCAAGTAGCACCTCAAGTTTTCTAAGACACAAGTGATGACTTAGATTAAAAATGAGCACCCATAGAGCAAATAAAAAACCCTAAAAAAGTAGAACCATCTCTAAAATGCATTGTCTAAAGTAGGAATCGATCATCTCTTAGTTTCTCCCATCGTAACCACCCCATCTCGAGTAGTGGGATTTGCCATCATATCCTAGATCTCTCCCTCCGCCACCACCACTGTAACCTCTATCGCTCCTCCTACCTCCACAACCACCACTGCTTCAACCACCACCTCCATATCCACCAGCACCTCCAGATCCCCCACCACCACAATGATAACCGTCGCCTCCACCATCGCTTACACTATTATATCTAGATTGAGCTTAGTTGATGGTGATGTTCCTAGCCGTGGTTCTAATTCTATTTTGGGTTTAGGGTTTAAAGTTTGGGTTGGAGGTTGTAGGTTTATTTTATTTAGGTTAGGTTTGTGGTTTTGGGTTTTGGGGTTTTGGGTTGTGGTTTAGGTTTAGGGTTTATTTTAGGGTGTAGGGTTTAGGATTTTGGTTTAGGGTTTTTTTAAAAAAAGAGTAAATTGAGTTTAGTTTATTTACTTTATTTTATTTATTTTAGTTTATTTTATTTTATTTTATTTATTTATTTATTTATGTATTTATTTATTTTAGTTTAGGTTTTATTTTAGTTTATTTTTTTTTTAGGTTTAGGTTTATTTTAGTTGAGTTTTATTTTATTTTATTTTTAGGTTTAGGTTTATTTTATTTTTAAGTTTAGTTTTATTTTATTTTATTTTAGGTTGGTTATTATTTTAGGTTATTTTAGGTTTTCTTTAGTTTAGGTTTAGTTTATTCTTTCTTTTTTTATTTATTTTAGTTCATGTAGTATTTAAGTTTTTTTAGTTAATTTATTTTAGTTTAGGTTTTGGTTTATTTTATTTTATTTTATTTTTTAGTTTTTTTTTAGTTTATTTTATTTTTTTTTATTTATTTTAGGTTTTATTTTTTAGGTTTATTTTAGGTTTAAGTTTTATTTAGTTTTTTTATTTTATTTTTTTATTTTATTTTTTTATTTTATTTTAGTTTTAAGATTTTATTTTTATTTAAGTTTTTTTTTATTTTATTTTATTTTATTTTTTTTTTATTTTATTTTTATTTTAGGTTTAGGTTTTTTTAGTTTAGGTTTTATTTTTTTTATTTTATATTTATTTAGGTTTAGGTTTTATTTTATTTTAGGTTTAGGTTTTATTTTTTAGGTTTACATTAGGATTTTATTTTAGGTTAATTTTAGTTTTAGTTTAGGTTTAGGTTTACTTTTAATTTATTTATTTTATTTAGTTAAGGTTTAGTTTAGGTTTTATTTATTTTATTTTTAGTTTATTATTTGGTTTATGTTTATTTTATTTTATTTATTTCAAGGTTAAAGTTTTTTTAGTTTATTTTAGTTTATTTTAATTTATTTTGTTTTTATTTTTATGTTTAGGTTTTATTTAGTTTAGTTTTATTTTATTTTTGATTTTTTTTTTTATTTATGTTTTTTTATTTTAATTAGTTTTTTAATTTTTTAGGTTTATTTTATTTTAGTTTAGTTTAAGTATTTATCTTATTTTAGTTTAGTTTATATTAGGTCAGTGAGATTTAGTTGATTTTATTTTATTTAATTTATTTTTAGGTATTTAGAGTTTTTAGTGGAGTAGTTTAGGGTAGGGTTAGTTTAGGCCCAGGTAGGGGTCATTTTAGTGCCTTGTTTAGGCCCAGGGTCAGGTTTTAGTTTGGTTTATTAGAGTTGGCCCAGGTCATCAATCAGCCAGTTTAGTAGGTTATTTTAGGGTTTAGAGTTTTTATTCTTTATTAGGTTTAGGGCCCAGTGGTTTAGGGTTGGTTAGGGTTTAGGCCTTAGTGTGGGTGGTTTGGGCCTGGGTTAGTTTTGGAGTGGCCTGTGGTTTATTTTTTAAATTTAAACAGTAGTTTATGTTTATGGTTAGTTTATTTATAGGTTTTCTTATATTTTTTTATTTAGGTTTTTGGTAGGTCAGAAGTAGGGTTTAGGTTTTAGCATTTAGGGTTTAAGGCTTTTTTAAAAAAAAATTAAGTAAACCAATTAGTTTAGTTTATTTAGTATATCTAGTTTATTTTTTATTTACTTTAGTTTACTTTATTTTTTAGTTTTATGTAGATATATTTTTTTTATTTTTATTTAGATTAGTTTATTTGTTTTAGGTTTATTTATTTTACTTAAGATTTTTCTGCTTTATTTTTTAGGTTTAGGTTTAGTTTTATGTTTATTTTTTAATTGAATTTTATTTTTATTTTGTTTAGTTAGATTTTATTTATTATTTTAGGTCTAGGATTAGGGTTTTATTTTATTTTTTTTATTTGGTTTTATGTTTTATTTTAGGTTTATTTTTATGTTTTATTTATAGTTTAGATTTATTTTCATTTTATTTTATTTTATTTTATTTTGGTATTATTAGTTTATTTAGGTTAGGTTTATTTTTTATTTTAGTTTAGGTTTATTTATTTTAATTATTTTATTTTTATTTTATGTTAATATTTTAGTTTGTTTTATTTTATTTTATTTTAAGTTTATTTTAGGTTTAGGTTTTATCTCATTTTTCTTTAAGTTTATTTATTTTATTTTATTTTTTAGTTTTTTTATTTTATTTAAGTTTATTATTTTTAGTTTAGTTTAGTTTTGGTTTTTTTTTTATTTTATTTTTTTTTATTTTATTTTATTTATTTATTTATTTTAATTTATTTTTATAGGTTTTAGGTTTGGGTCAGGGTTGGTAGGGTAGGGTTTAGGATTTAGGTTTTTTTGGTTTAGGTTTTTTAGGTTTAGGGTTATTTAGGTTCAGGGTTTTGGTTTTTTGGGTTTTTTCTTTTAACCAAAGGTTAGGGTTTATTAGTATTTAGTAGTTTATATGTATTAGTTTAGTCTAGATATTTAGGGTATGTTATTAGTTTAGTATTATTTATTATTATATTATTATATTATTATATTATTATTTTATTATTATTATTATATTAGTTTATTATTTATTTTGGGGGTTTATTTTATTTTAGGTAGTGTTTTTTGGGTTATTAGGGTATTATTTTAGTGTTATTTAGTTTTTTTAGTTTTATTTTATTTTATTTATAGTTGGGGTTAGAGGGTTTAGTTTAATTTTAGGTTTTTTAGTAGTATAGTTTAGGGTTTATTTTTTTAATTAGTTTTTATTTTATTAGCTTTTTAGTATTAGTTATTAGTAAAGAAGTTTATTAGGTTTTGTGTCCTTTAGTTTAGTTTATTTTTAGCTTTTAGTTTATTTAGTTATTATTGGGTTTTATTAGTTTAAGCTTTAGTTTTATTATTTATTAGTTATTATTATTATTATTATTATTATTATTATTATTATTATTATTATTATTATTAGTTTTAGTTATTATTATTATTATTTAGTTATTATTATTATTATTATTATTATTATTATTAGTTTAGTTTATTTTTTAGGGTTTTATGGTTTTTATTATTATATTAGGTTTTAGTTATTATTATTAATTTTAATAAATTTTATTAGTTTTAGTTTTTAGGTTTATTATTAATTTTATTATTATTAATTTTATTAGTTTTATAGGTTTGTTAAGTAGAAATATATGGAGTGTAATTTTAGTTTAGAAGTTTTAGTGATAGTTTTGTGACTTTATGTGATCAAGTCATAAGAGTGGTTTATTGATATTTAGGCTCATTGTCCAAAATGATGGTGAAATAGATGGAGATGTTATTAGTAGAATCTTTATGGTCAAGTGGAGGAATGCATTATTATGTGATTAAAAGTTCCACTTAAACTTAATATTTTATAAGATGGTGGTAAGATGACTTATTAGTTAATGTTGGCCTATGAGAAGCATAAGACCAAGTTAAGTATGAGATGAGATGCTTATGATTTTACTCTAGATAGAATGCATGAGTATTTTAGTTAGTTATAGATGATTAGGGAGATTTAGATGGTTTGGCCACATAGCATATTTTATATAGAGTAGATGCATTAGATTTGCCTTATGTTAAGAAAGGTATTATTAACAAGACTTTTAAGATTATTGATCTTAGTTGAATTATAGTTTGACATTTATAGTATTCATTTTAACCCAGTATTAAGGCTTGTTGTATGTTTATTAGATAGTTTTATTAGTTATTATTTTGTATTATATTTATATTATAGTAGTTTAGTTTAGGTAGTTTAGGTTTAGGGAGGGTTTTGTTTTTAGAAGAGAGGGTTTAAGTGTGGGTGTGGAGTGGGTAGTTCAGTCCTGTGGTTGTGGTTAGGAGGGTCAGGGAGGGTAGGCATGGGTTGTTAGAGCTCAGTGGTCAGTAGATAGTAGTGGTAGTTTTAAAAATAAACCAAGAGTTTAGGTATTTAGTTTATTATATTTTTATTTAGTTTTATTTTATTTTTTATTTAGTGTTTATTTATTTTATTTTATTTATTTTAGTTTGGCTTTTTATTTTAGTTACTTTAGGTTTAAGTTTAGGTTATTTAGTTTTAGATAGTCTTATTTTATTTTATTTTAGGTTTAGGTTTGTTTATATTAAGTAGGGTCTGCTTTATTTAGGTTTAGGTTTAGGTTTTATTTTATTTTTAGGTTTAGGTTTTAGGTATTTATTTTAGTTAATTTTAGGTTATATTTTAGTTTAGTTTACATTATATTTAATTTAATGGTTTAGTTTAGTTTATGTTAGGTTTATGTTAGGTTTCATTTACTTTACTTCACTTTATTTTAGTCTAACTTTAGGTTTATTTTATTTTGTTCATTTTAGGTTTAAGATTTTTTTTAGTTTGGGGTTTTTTTTAAGTTTTATTTTAAGGTTTATCTAGTTTTATTTTATTTTATTTTACATTTAGGTTTGATTTTTTCTTTATTTTTTAGGTTTATTTTATTTTAGTTTGTTTTGGTTTTATTTCTTTATTTTGTTTAGATTTTATTTTTCATTTATTTTATTTTAAGTATTTTAAGCTCAGTTTGAGGTTTATTTTATTTTATTTTTTTATTTTATTTATTTAAGGATTTTTATTTATTTTATTTTAGGATTTATTTAGTTTAGGTTTAGGTTTTAGGTTTGTGGTTTAGAGAGCCCAGGGCCTGGGTCTGGGTAAGGTGGGTTGGCTCAGTGGCCTGGGTCATTTAGGCTAAGATAGTGGCTCATGGTGTGGTCAGTCAGTGGTTAGTGGTGGTGGTAGTGGCCTAGGATAGTTTTAGGTGGTTTAGTCAGGGTTCTTTTAAATTATGCAAACCCAGGTTTATGTTTTAGTTTATTTTATTTATTTTATTTTATTTTAGGTTTTTAGGCTTATTTTTAGGTTTAGATTTTATTTAGTTATTTATTTTTTATTTTACATTTAGTTTTTTTTATTTTATTTAAGTTCTTTTATTTATTTTATTTTTATTTTAGTAGTTTAGGTTTTAATTATTTTATTTTCATTTATTTTATTTTATGTTTTATTTTATTTTTTATGTTAGGTTTAGGATTTTTAGTTTTATTTTATTTTATTTTATTTATTATTTTAGGTTTTATTTTAGTTTTATTTTATTTTATTTTAAGTTTTATTTTATTTTACATTTTAGTTTATATTTTATTAAGTTTTTATTCTTATTTTTTTAGTTTAGGTTTTCTTTATTTTATTTTTAATTATATTTTATTTTATTTTATTTTAGGTTTATTTATGTTTAGTTTAGTTTTTTATTCATTTTTTATATTTTATTTAGGTTTATGTTTATTTATTTATTTATTTTATTTTTAGGTTTTATTTTGTTTTTTAGTCTTTTAGTTTGTGGCTAGGATTTAGTTTTATGCTATTTTATTTGGGATCTTTTATGGTTTAGGTCAGTTTGTGTTTTAGTGTTCAAGCTTTAAAGTTTAAGTTAGTTTTTTAGGGTAGGTGGTCTTTGGGCTCAGGTCCAGGGTCTGGCCTGGTCTAGGTCCAGTGGAATAGGTTGAGTCTGGGGTGGATTTGTGGGTCTGGATTGTGGCTCAGTGTAGGGGGCTCAGTGGGTAAGGCCTGGGAGTCTGGGGTTTATAATTTTGTAGGTTTAGGTTTTAGGCTCAGTGGTAGGGTAGGATTGTGGTACATTGGGTAGGGTTTAGGATTTTAAAAAAACAAAGCAATTGTAGGTATTATTAGTTTTATTTATTTAATTTTATTAATTTAGTTTTAATTTAATTTTAATTTATTTTATTTTTTATTTATTTAGTTTATTTATTTTAGTTTATTTATTTTAGTTTAGGTATTTTGTTAGTTTATTTTGTTTAGTTTTAGGTTTATGTTTACTTTTAGTTTAGTCTTTATTTTAATTTGGTTTATTTTGTAATTTTAGGTTTAGCATTTAGGTTTTATTTTAAGTTTATTTTAGGTTTTATTTTTTAGTTTAGGTTTAGGTTTTTTTTAGTTCTTTTATCATTTTGTAGGGTTTAGGATTTATTTATTTTAGTTTAGTTTCTTTTTTTAGCATAGGTTTATTTTTTGTTTATTTTAGTTTAAGTTTTTTTTTATTTAGGGTTTAGGTTTTATCTTTATTTATTTTTAGGTTTAGGTTTTTTATTTATTTTATTTTATTTATTTAGGTTTATTTTATTTTATTTAGTTTTTTTTATTTTATTTAGGTTTGTTTATTTATCCATGTTTTAGTTTTTTTAGGTTTTATTTATTATTAGTTTTGTTATTTTATTTGTTTTATTTTTATTTAGGTTTAGGTTTAGGTTTTATTTTATTTTATTTTATTTTATTTTAAGTTTTTTTTATTTTATTTATTTTATTTTTGTGTTTTATTTTAGCTTATTTTTTGGGTTTGTGATGGTCATTTAGTTATTTAGGATCATAGTTATGTCTAGGGTTTAGGGGTTAGGTTTAGGGTTTGGTTTGTGGTATGGTGGTAGTTTTTGTTAAAGTTTAGGGTAAGTGGTCAGGCTGGGTTAGTTGTAGGTGGTGTGGGTTTAAGGTAGGTTTGATTTTATATTTTATTTATTTTAGTTCTTTTAATTTTATTTTATTTAGGTTTATTTTATTTTTATTTAATAGTTTATTTATTTTAGTTTATTTATTTTAGTTTATTTTTAAGTTTAGGTTTAGGTTTGGGTTTGGTTTAGTTTTATTTTATTTTATTTTAGCTTTTTATTTATTTTTATGTTTAGGTTTAGATATTTATTTAATTTTTTAGGTTTAGGTTTTATTTTAGGTTTTAGGCAATTTTTATTTAGGTTTATTTTGAGTTTATTTTATTTATTTAGTTTAGGTTTAGTTTAATTTATTTTAGTTTAGGTTTATGTTTAGTTTATCTAATTTTATTTTAAGTTTAGTTATTTTTTGGGTAGGGTTTAGGTTTTATTTTATTTATTTTAGGTTTTATGTGTAGGTTTTTTTTAGGTTTAGGTTTTATTTAGTTTTATTTTATTTTATTTTACTTCATTTTGTTTTATTTTGCTTAGGTTTTTATTTTTAGTTGTTTAGGTTTTATTTATTTTATTTTAGTTTAGTTTTATTTTTTATTTTATTTTCTTTTAGGTTTAAGTTTAGGTTTAGGTTTTAGTTTATGTTTTTATTTTATTTTATTTTTTCATTTTATCATGGTTTAGGTTTTTTTTAGGTTTTGTTTAGTTTAGATTTAGCTTTTTAGCTTTTTAGGGTTTAGGGTTTAGAGTTTAGGTTTTAGGTTTATTTTTAGGTTTTATTTTTTAGTTTAGATTTAATTATTTTTTTATTTTATTTTATTTAATTTAGTTTGGGGTTTAGGTTTAGTTTATTTTAAGTTTTGGTTTAGGTTTTATTTATTTTAGTTTAGTTTATTTTAGTTTTGGTTTTATATTATTATTTTTAGTTTTGGTTTAGGTTTTATTATTTTATTTTTAGGTTTTATTTTATTTTATTTAGTTTTAGTTTTCTTAGGTTTATTTTCTTTTTTTATTTTATTTTTATTTTAGGTTTAGTTTTTATTTTTAATTTAGCTTTTGGGTTTTATTTTTATTTATTTTATGTCTATTTTTAGGTTTAATTTTTATTTAGTTTTATTTTATTTTATTTTAAGTTTATTTTATTTTATTTTATGTTTAGTTCTTATTATATTAGGTTTTATTCTTAGGTTTATATATTATTTTTTGTTTAGTTTAGGTTTTTTTTTTTTATTTTAGTTTATTTTATATTTTATTTTTATTTTATCTCAGTTTAGGTTTTTATTTATTTTAATCTTTTAGGTTTAGGTTTTATTTATTTTAGTTTTAAGTTTTATTTACTTTAGGTCAGTTTTAAGGTTTAGGTGGGGTGGTTTAAGGCTGGGCTCAGCTTGTGGAGGGTTTTGGCTGGTCCAGATTAGGGTAGGTCAGATCAGGATTAGGTCATTTTTGGGTTTGTGATCAGCTTTATAGCCAGCCTCAGGGTTTGTGGCTCAGTTTAGGGTTAGGGAGGATTTTAGGTCAGTCCATAAGTGGCCTGGTAGAGTCTGTGGTTTACACTCCTGGATTTAGTAGGGCCTGGGGATCAGTCATTAGGCCTGTGGCTCAGCAGATTTAGGGTAGTTAGGGTTTTGCATTTAAGATTTAGTAGAGGGCTTAGGGTTAGGATTTTTAAAATCAGTAAACCCACATGATTAGGTTTTTTTATTTATAGTTAAAAAAAATAATTTAGTTTATCTCATTTTTTATTTTTATTTAAGTTTATTTTTTATTTTATTTCATTTATTTTATTTATTTTAGGTTTATTTATTTTAGTTTTGGTTTTTTATTTTTGTTTATTTTTTAGGTTTAGGTTTAGATTTATGTTTATTTTTTACTTTAGTTTAGTTTTTATTTTATTTTAGTTTTTCTTTTTCCTTAGGTAGGTTTAGGTTTTAATGTTTTTTTTTGTTCAAGTTTTAGTTTTTTTATTTATTTTATTTTTTTTTTTAGTTTAGGTTTAGGTTTATTTTTAGTGTATTCTATTTTATTTAGTTTAGGGTTTAGGTTTATTTTATTTTAGCTTTAGCTTTAGGTTTTGATTATTTTAGTTTAGGTTTAGTTTTTTTTATCTTGTTTATTTTAGATTTAGGTTTTTTTAGTTTAATGGTTGGTTTTATTTTTTATTTATTTTTATGTTTTATTTTGTGGTTTATATTTTTGGTTTAGTCTTTTATTTACTTTTTATTTTATTTAATTTTAGGTTTATTTTATTTTTATTTTTTGTTTGGTTTTAATTTTATTTATGTTTTTTTACTTTTGATGGTTATTTTATTTTTTTTAGTTCAGTTTAAGTTTTATTTATTTTATTTTATTTTAGCTTTTATTTTTTATTTTATTTTATTTTAAATTTAGGTTTAGGTTTAAGTTTAGGTTTAGGTTTGATTTTAGAATTTTTTTATTTATTTATTTTATTTTTAAGTTTTATTTAGTTTATGCTTTATGTTTTGGTTTTAGAGCCAGGATTGTGAGAGTTGGGTTTAGGTCTGGATTTGGGGGTGTAGGATTTAGATTTGGGCAGTAGGTTTTAGGGTTTATGGTAAGATTTAGGTTTGTGGTTAGGTTTTAAGGTCTTGTGGTTTGGCCTAGGTTTAGGGTTTCAGTGGTTAGTGATAAGGTTGGTTGTTGGCTCATGGTTTTGGGGTAGCTCAGTGCCTATGGTTTAGGGTGGCTAGTTTTTATGGTTTTAAGTTTTGTTTTTTTTAAATTAAGCAAACCCAGTTTTAGGTATTTAGTTTATTTTATTTTATATTTTATATTTAATTTAGTTTATATTTTAGTTTTATTTATTTTAGTTTTATTTATTTTAAGTTTTTTTATTTTAGTTTATTTTTTAGGTTTAGGGTTAGGTTAATGTATTTTTTTAGTTAAGTTTTTTTATTTTTTATTTTTTTATTTTTTAGCTCTAGGTTTTATTTTTTTTACTTTTAGGTTTATGTTTAGGTTTTAATTTTATTTTTTAGATTTAGTTTTTTAGGTTTTTATTTTATTTATTTAGGTATTTGTTTAGTTTAGGTTGAGGTTTATTTTAAATTTATTTTAATTTATTTAGTTTAGGGTTTAGGTTTAGTTTATTTTAGGTTTACGTTTGGGTTTTATTTATTTTAGTTTAGGTTTATGTTTATTTTATTTTTTTATTTTAGGATTAGGTTCTTTTTTTTAGTTTAGGATTTATGTTTTTTAATTATTTATTTTTACGTTTATTTTATAGGTTTATTTTTTAGGTTTAGGTTTTTATTTAGTTTTTATTTTATTTAGGATTTTGTGCCACCATCCTTTAAGATCTTTGATGGTAGTGGGAACCCACGATAACAAATTGCACACTTTAGAGTCGGTTGTTGTAAAGACATGGCAAAGAACACACTCCTCTTGCCTTTTCATTGCAGCCTATCGATGTTGCATTTGATTGATACCGAACCAAAATGATGAAGACTTTTGCTGAGTTGGAGCACCTCTTCTTCAAGTGGTTTGCTGGAGCTCAGCAGAGGGTGATTGTAGGCGACCTCATTGTAGAGAAATAGAAATTCAACGAGTCCCTTATTGATTACATTCTCAGGTAGCACAACCTATGCATGAATTGCGAACCACAGCTATCTGAATAGCACGTCATTGAGATTCTTCTCAAAAATATCCATGGCCCGGTCGCCTTCATGCTTATGGGCTTTACCATGAAAACATTCGAGAAATTAATCAACAAGGCAGCTAGCCTAGAAGAGGAAGCCAAACAGTTGCCCTTTCTTGACCAATCATCTAGGCTAAGCTGCAGAAGGTGTTTGAGAAGAAACCAGGGACAATTGTGTCAATGGACAGAGCGAAGCAGTCAGCCAGAGTTCAGTATGAGAGACTATGAGCTCAAGAGCCTCCTTTGTCACCTCCTCTTCCACCATAACGACCATTTTCACCACCTCAGCAGCCTACCTAGCAGCAGTATTCATATCCATCGCTGCCAGGTAGTTACTTTCCACATACTCTTGCCAATAGATTGAATAAGCCATATTCATTCAAGAGGGAGGTAGTTAGGAAAATCTTTAAAAATCTCTTAAAGAAATTTGACTTTCAGTTACGAGAGCCTAAGAGGCTGAGAAGCACCGCATGTTAGGTCCTCTTGGGTCCAAGACATGCACCAACTCTAGCTGACTAGTCTCAACTATGGTAGGATGAACTGACGTTACTTGATTTTGCAATGCTAAGACAGCTGCTAATAGATCTTCAAGCTTATTTTCCATCCTATCTATCTTTTCATCCTTCTACTTTATTTGTGCTAGGAGTTATTGGGTCGAGTGGGCTGTGTCTTCCCGCTTGGCCTCATTACCTTCCATAGCCTACTACTCTCTGAGGAGGGATCCCCTAGTATCTACCATGCAAACCCCTATTGAGTCTCCCAACAAATCATCTTCATTGGGATCAAAGCTGATCTTCTAATCATCAGACCATATCCTAAGATTTCTTTCTTTTCTATGAGATAATGTGCTACTATGTTGTTTGGAGAATGATCAATCTTTACAGGTACAAATAACTTTGGTTGACCGGTGTGTTTACTATCATGTACTGAGAGGCACCATACCTCCCCTACTGCTAGAGAATCAACCCTGTGAGGACTATACTCACTGGAAGAAATGCACTCCTGACTGTCACGAACTCTGTACGGGGTGACACTTCTAGGAGGCTCTACCATCATGGGTGCAACTGGGCCATCTTCTCCTCCGCAACCATCGCTACTATTTCAATGTCCTGCTATACTGGTGGTGTTGGTGAAGCGACGACCAATATGCTTCGGGGTCGCCATGCCTTTCGTATACCGGGGCGTATAAGCGGGAGAGCTCACCAAAGAGGCGATGTAGATGGAATGAGATCCTTTGGTTACAACCGGATCACCAACGAGGTCCTCTTCTCTCTAGATGTGGCCTTCATGGCCTTTAGCAAAATTGGAGATGCTAAAACATGAACAAGTGATGGTGGATGGGGGGTAGAGCTGAGTGGTAGAGACACCATTGACTCTCTCAGAATAAGGGCCTTCCTCCTATGATGGGTAGTCCCCATAAGTAAAATACTATCTATATGATCGACGTGGGTAGCTCACCGATCAAAAAAATCAATGAGTGCAGTGGCCACTAACTGTCGACTAAACCTCTCCCGCCTAGTGATATGAACTAAGCCTCCCCTGCCCTTTCTTGTCAAGATGCTTCCCACACTCGAGAATAACAAATCTTAAGTTAAATTAAGCCCCGCATTTATCATCTCAGAAGTTCGCCAACCAGCATAACCTGAACAAGGCCAACATATGACCTCCTACCTTAACTAACTGGGGGATGAAATCGAATCACTGGTGGAGGTGAAGCAGGGATCCTCTTGGCATCCACTTTGTCAGGCCCAGGGAGAGGATGGAATGGGTTCATTGTAGCCAATGGGGAAATCAAAGTGGGCAACTCCTCAACAACTGATCATGTAGCTACCTCCATCTCCTTGGCAATGCAGGTATGGTACTGCTTTATCATGTAGTTTTTGTTCTTCCTCTGAGTCTTGGTAGGGTGAGTGGAGTAAGAGCTAGACCCAACCTTAAAAGCTGGAGAGGCTATCCCTGGGATTAGAGCGACCTTACCTTTGAGGGTGCTAATGATTGGGTGCTAGCCCTCACTAGGGCAACATGAGAAATAACTGGGCGCACTAGCACTGTCACAAACACTGGTACTGGTGTTGGCACTGTAGGAACCACCACTACCTTCCTCTTCAGTGAGGGAATATCAGAGTCTGAGGCCATATCAATTTGAATGATTGGCTTCTACCCACACTGCTCTTACTAATAGTGGTGAGGAGAGTGACCTCATTGGTAATCCTTCCCCCCTCAAAACCTCATCCAAAATGAATGAGGTGGGCATAATCAGAGCGGGGAAGGCTGTCCTGATCTAGGGCCAAGTCAATCCCTTGGGGAAAGGTAAACACATACTTGGGTCTTGCCATTTCTGTCAACTAGAAACTAAAACTGCACTTAAACTAAAATTGTCGCTAAATGAGAGTCTAAAATGTTGAAAATAAACTTGAATCAGATTTCTATAGATTTTAAATTCAAATTTTAGAAATTGAACCCACACTCAACATCTTAAAAGTGTTAAGTCAGGCTCAAATGGATTTAGAATAGATATTGAAGTTTGATTGGAAAGAGGAATTTAAGATGTAGAATCCATTTTCAACAAATTTGGGTATATACTAATGGCTTCAAATATTTTTTGAAGAGATGTTTCCATAGGTTCATATTTGAATTTTGAATTTTTTTATTTGGTGACCCTTCATTTAACAAATTTGAGTATGTTAAAGTTAAAGGGTCAATTTCATTTGATTTTGGATTTGTGATTTTGAATTTGTTCACTTAGCAAATTTGAATAAGTGAGGTGTTTGAAAATAATTGTTTCTTTTTTTTTCTTTGCTTGCTTTGTTTTGTGAATCTCTTTGTGATTTGAAAAATGGAATCCTTATTTAGAAAATTTGGGTATGCTAAAAACAAAAGGATCCAAGTGTATTTTATTTTGAAATTTTTTTGAAAATAGGATCCTTAGCAAATTTGGGTATGCTAAGAAAATCCTAATGTGTTTCTTTTGATTTTGATTTGATTTTTTAAAATTAGATTCTTAGCAAATTTGAGTATGCTAAGGGAATCCTAATGTGTTTCTTTTGATTTTGATTTGATTTAAAAAAAAGGATCTTCAGCAAATTTATGTATGCTAAGGAAAGTCCTAATGTGTTTCTTTTGATTTTAATTTGAAAGGTAGGATCCTTAGCAAACTTGGGTATGCTAAGGAAACCTTATGTGTTTCTTTTAATTTTTTTATTTGGAAAATAGGATTCTTAGCAAATTTAGGTATGCTAGGAAAATCCTAATGATTTTTTTTTTGAAGATTTTGATTTTGAAAAAAGGAGACTTCAGTTTAGTAAATATGGTATACTAAAATGAAGTTCCAAATGTGTTTTGATAATTTTTGTGAAATGGAGATTTTGCTTAGCAAATTTGACTATGCTAAATGAAATTCCAAAGGTGTGTTTCAAATTTTTGTTTTGAAAAAGGGAGACTTCACTTTAGTAAATATGGTATGCTAGATTGAAGTTCCAAATGTATTTTGCAAATTTTTTGTTTTTATTGATTTTGAAAAGAGAGATTTCCATTTAACAAATTTGGGTATGTGAGATGGAAATCAATTTTTGAAAGAGGAAACCTCAACTTAATTATATATGGAATATGTTAAACAGGATTTCAAAATAATGTCATTTCATTTAGAAATAAAATCTTCATTTAGTAAATTTGGGTATATTGAATGGAGATGTTCATATGTGCTTTTGGAAAATTTATTTTTGATTTTGTTTGAAAGTGAAACATCCATTCAACAAAAGTGGGTATATTGAGTGGAGAGGTTCATATGTGCTTTTGGAAAATTTATTTTTGATTTTGTTTGAAAATGAAACATCCATTCAATAAATGTGGGTATATTGAATGGAGAGGTTTCATATGTGCTTTTGAAAAAGTTATTTCTGATTTAGTCTAGAAAGGTGAAAGTTCCAACTTAACACATGTGGAATGTGTTGAATGGCATTTCAAAGTTGTAATAAATTTTTTTGTTTGAAGATATAACATCCATTCAACACATTTGAATGTATTGAATGGATAAACCCATCTTCAAATTTTGTACTTTTGAAAACATGATTGTTGAAATTTTATTTTTGAAAATGAGGTCTTTACCAAAATGAATTGAGTGAAGAAGCTCATTTGTGGTTTTAGAAAATGTGATTGTTGGAATCTTATTTTTGTAATGATGATCCTACATATAACAATCATGAAGATTGTTAAATGAAGGTGATTTAGTAAAGTTTTGTGCAAAACATTTTATTATGTGCATTTTGAAAGAGTGCTTTTGAAAAGCAAGATTTTATGAAGGATTTATTATGTCTTTATTATTTTAGAATGAACCTTTCCTTTCCATAAAAATGGTCAGGTGGAAGTCTTTAAATATTTTCATTTTATTAGATTTTTATTTTCACCCATTGGAGAACCCAAGGGGGGTTTTAAGACCAACATGGGGTGAGGTCCTAAAACTTAAAGATGTTGGCTTGCTTAAGGATGAAATAAGCTAAGTGCCAATGGAAAGAAAGATAGTCTTGGATTCATACAAAAGTACCAAAAGTACAAACCCACTATCAATACTTGGAAAAATGATCATTTACCAAAGATAGAGAGAGGAACCATCTCCAATGGAGTAGCCAGAAAAATCCATGGTGAAATATTTTCATATCTAAGAGGTATACTTCCATCTTCAATCTATGTGGATATAATAAAAATAGAAATATACTTCTTTTTGCATTTGGACACTATGTAGATCTGCAGATGTTCTTATTAGGGTGATCGAGTATGAGATTGAAAAGAGGTGTACTATCTCAATGATATAAGTCACCACCCTACAATGGACCTAATCACGAATAAGGACTCCTAAGAACAATGGGTCTGCATATGTACCTGAGATTCTTCCCCTACTTTACATGGAAAAGAAAAGTAGAGTTTATTTTGAACCGAGTTCATTAAATTCCCTATAGGGGAAATCCCCTATAGTTAATTACATCCTAAGGAAGGGGATTCCTTAGAATACTCTTGATTAAGGTAAATGATCATTGTCTCCAAAGATTTCAATAGGTAGGACTATCAATTGATTAGTTTATTTTAGAAGATCAAATGAGATTGAACAAAGAGAGAGAGTTATTATCAAGCCAAAGAAAGATAAGTAGAGATGCTCACCATGCTGGGAAACCTAGCGAAAGACCTCAAACTATTTGGGCTTTACATTTTTGAAATTGAATTAATTTGTTTGAGTTGATATTTTATTAGAATTGTGGGGCTTATAATTCCATAATACAAGGTTATGGAAATACCTAAGAGGTGAGGATTTATCCTTGTGGCCCACAAAGGGAAGTACCAACCTCTGAACCTAAATCTAGGGAGCTTTTTCGAGGGCCAAAAGCATGACCTAAATCCAAGGAGAAAATGAGTATTTGGTTTACCTCCATAAGATACGGTAAATCACCCGACTACTTGGACTTACAACCGCATGGGGGTGGCCACCAGCTAACTCCTCCTACAATTTTAAATTCATGTAGGCAAGTCATATGCTTTATGTAAGATAGCTAGGCTGTTATTTATTTAGAATTATTTTTATTTTCGGACAATCATTTGACTCAGGCTTATAGGATTCATATGCTTAATGCATGAGAAGTGAGATTATGGGCCAAAATTAGCAAGAAGGGGGAGGTGTGTTTCCACCATGGCTATCATAGGTCAAGCCAAGTTCTCTGCAAAGGTGGAAGCCCTCCAATCAAGAGTGAAACAATATGCTTTTATGCATGATGTTATAAAAAACTACTCATCCATTTAAGGGGTTTCTAATTCTTTTATCTTGATTTTTAACTTAGGCTTTAGGTGAGATTATGAATTGTTTATTTTAAACTTTGAGTTGTTTAATTAGGTAGAAGATTTATTTTTTTCTAAGAGCCTAATCATCATCTAGGCCATATATCAAGGAAAAAACTAGGAAAATATGCCATCTTAATGCACAAGCTATACAAAACATCAAATAATTTATAAAGTTAACACAAAAGAATAAAAGGTCATTTATGGTCTGGCACCACTGCACAAACCCAAAAAAAAACAAATTGGGTTGTCGAGCTTTACCCTTATACAACCTAGATTACAAATGAATTAATTTACAATCAAGTAAGGAATTCATGTTATGGGGGTCTTCATTCTTCATTTCTTCTTTCTTCTTTCTTCTTTCTTTTTTCTTCTTTTGGGTCCTTCTTTATTCTTTCTTCTTCGGTTCCTTCCTTTGGATGTTTGGAATGTGGATGTTCCAAAGGCTTCACATGGTACATAAGATAAGATCTTATGACCAATGCTCATCCTAATCCCCCATAACAATCATTCCAAAATCTTAATTGCAATAAATTACATGAAATGAAAAAGTAAATCTAACTAACACCTGTAAAATAAAGATTAGCTAAATAAACCATACAAATCCTAAGTATGTATATTGGACTTAGCACCCCACACATGAATAACCAAGTTCACCTGGCCTATTGTATTATGCTTAGGGGTATAAACACCGCCACAACAAAAGAAGTTATATTTTTATTACAACACCCCTTAAGCACAATCTCCTGCAGAAAATAATGATTAGACTAAATCATCCTACCATTCATTTTATGCACATTCACCCTAACAACTAGAGTAAAACAAAACATCATAAAATAAAAGCAAACATCAAACCATGCACCACCATTACCTAAATCTAGAAGTGGTGACTTAGTCTAATGTGTGTGCATTAGAAGGTTTGTGTGGTATGTTTAGCTATGGCTTTAAGGTTTGGATTTTTTAAGTGTGAAGATGTTCAACTTAGATGGGTGGTTTCATTTAAGTGTATAGTTGATTTGGATTGATTTTTCTTTGATGATTTTTGTTTGGTTTAGATGAACCTACTTAATTACTAAAGGTTGTAAAGCGAGGGAAAAGAGAAGGGAACGTCTCTTTCCTTCCCTACACTAAGTAACTTCTAAAGTAGATTAATGTTTGATTTTATTTAGTGAATGTTTTATTATGTTTTTAATTAATCCTAAGTTTAGATCAACTCTAAACAAACATATTCAAAAAGAAAGGCAATTTAAGATTAAGTAAAGTGAATTAATATCACAAAACACACATCACTTCATTTCTTTCCCGAAATGTATAACATGCATATGAATGAATCCTAAGCATATCTATACATAAAAATAAAAATGTTTAGCACACTTTATGATGAATGCTAAGTAAGTTACTTAAGAAAATTTGAATGCTTTATGAAGCATGATTTTTATTAAGTAAAAAGAGGTTTTCTTATCCATTTTTCACATGTACACATGTATGTATGAAAGGCATAAGTGAGTACAATGCCATTGTTAGCACCAAGAGTGTAAGGTACAAGACCTACTTAAGGCTACTTAAAGCCTTGCAACCCCGGGGTTGTCCAGACTAATATACCACTTTCCTTAAATACAAACATATATGCAAAAGAAATGAGTGGAAAAGAAAGATCCAAAAGTTTGTATATGTTTGTTTGATTTTTTATGCAATTTATATGTGTAAGTATGAATGTACTTCTTTAAGTAATAGCATAAGAATGAATAGGAATGGAGTTATGCAAGTGTTATGTTCTTTTCAAGTGAACTATACACTTTGCCAAATCCAATTCAAAACTATGCTAAAAGAAAAGAGAAGGAAAAGTACACTATGCACATCTTCATATTTATATCCACATGCAAGCTTATAAATAATTATAAGGAGCACACATTCAGTTTTGGATGTTTTATTTATAGATTTTGAAAATATTTTTGGATTTAGTAGTGATAATACCCATTCAAATTTTTACTTTAGCCAAAACATGCAAGTTGACATAAAGAAAACATCTCATTTTTAATTTGACTTTAGAAAAAACATGAATGCATGAAATTCATATGACATACAAATTTAGCATGTTAGGAAAGAACTAAAGTGATGAAAGCATGTAAATACATTCACCCTAATTAATACCTAAAGATAATCTTATGAAATAAGAAAGTTTAATGCAAGTCAAGTTATTTTTAAAGAAGGTTTGATTTTGTTTTGAGTTTGATTTAATTTGATAAATGTGAGGTGAGTTTGTTGCTCTTAACCCATTCCCACATTTGTTTGTTGATTTCGTTTGTTCTTAGGATTATTAGATGATTTTTTATATGCTACTTAGGTTAAGGTATGAATTAAGTGTGTTAATTATCTCTATCCACCTTATCATACTTAATCAAATAATTATGAGCCAATGATATGACATAAAACCACATAAGGAATTTAAATCAACAGTGCACCAAGGAAAGAAAGGTACCTAATGCAATTGGCTCTTGATTAATGATTAATTAACTAAGGGGTTTAATTTAAGTACTTTCATAACCCCTCTCACACATGTGAGGGATTTTGATTTCCTTAATGTACTTAAGCTCTTGAACACCTAAGCATCTACCCAAGATATATTAGTTAAGTTCTAGAAAGTTTTAAAATTTTATGAGATTAATTAAGGGGTAATTAGTGAATTAACCCTTAATTGGATTAAGGATGAAAGGGGGTTTAAGGAATATCTTAAGGAAAGTATTTTAAAATTATTCTCTAAATCTCATATTCACTTAATAAAAACTTAATTGACTCAATCAGAGGGTTAGACCACTAATTATACCCTTAATTAAGCATAATTACATTAAGGGAGTGATTAAGAAATGAACTAGCAATTCCTTTAATTAAACCACCAATAAATCCCAAGAAAATTAGGGGAGGCACATGTCATCCCACTAATTATGCACAAGAAGTTTAAGATAAATCAGTGGAGTAATTAGAGGGTAATTAGCAAAATAACATTCCCAATAAAACCCAAATCTAGAGAAAAGCAATGTTCAAAATTTGTTAAAATCATTTTTAGAATATTCTATATTCAATTTTCTATCCAATGCAATTTATGTCATATTTGTTTGATTTTTCTAGGCTTATATATGAATTTAGGAAGTTTCCATGATTAATTAGGTGATTTAATAGCCTAATTAAATGTTTAATCTCGTCGGCACCATGTGGACCCACTGATGAGGCATGCGCTTTCCATGTGGCATGGCAAGATTTAATATTAAAGTTGTCGCATCATAGCAACATGTTAGCGGTGGCGCTACGCTTTCTCCTCATCCTTCTGATCAAGGATCGGATGGCTGAGGTTAAAGTTGTGGTTCTAATGGATGAAACATGGGATCCTATGTGTCTTAATCATGGCCATCCATCCAAAATGCATGGATGGATGGCCTATGATCCTTCCCTATATTTCCTATGGGAGAGGACATCCGTCCATATTCTAGGGGATGATCCAAGCTCGATTGAGCTCAAATTGATCCCAAACTTACCCACACCATATAAGTGTAAAGGCAAACACATCCAATGGCTAGAATTTCATGGGATGAAAATCCACTTCACAAAGTTCCAAATAATATTGAAATTGTGCCTGGTTTAATGGCTAACCTCACCGGAGGTGATCACCAATGCTTGATTCCCTTGGAGAAGCTTCGTGTAGTGGAGATGAAGCTTTGTTGAGAGTTTGAGGTCTTATGATTGGGTAGATCCTTCTAGAGGCCAACTACACCTTGACTTGAGCTCAGTCTTGATAAAGGTAGCACCTCCTTTGCCTTTGGAGCTTGGATTATGGCTTAGGCAAGTTTGATTGGGGTCCTTGATGAAGCTTGTAAGAGGAATTGGGTTGATTTAAAGTGTGTAGTAAGTTTGATTTTGAGTGGAGCTCCCCTATTTTCAATCTATGAAAATTGATAAAATGAAAAATGGGAATTGCTTGAGAGAGCTTGGGGAGGCTGGGAAATGACTTCTCTGGCTTCCTCTTGCTCAATCTTGGGACTCATGGAATGAATTCAAATTAGGGGGAGTATACCTCCTCCTTGAGCAATCAAACAACTATGCTTCTCCTTTCCATTTTGATCCAATTGACCACCTTGAGTGGGTTTGTTAGCCATTTAGGGTGTCCCACGATCTTTTGGCCGTGAGGAGTGGAGTAGTGGAGCTTGCATGTGCTTAAATCAAGTGGAGGAGGATTCATGTGCTTAATTTCATGCAAGTGGTCAATTTTAGCCTTAGGCTAGTTTGGGCTGAACCAAACCTATTGGGTTGGGTGCACCACACTCCCTAATGTTCAGTTGATCCACTAAGAGGGTGTCAAGTGGTTATGGAGAGGATTTGACCAAATTCCAAGTGGATTTGGCCAAAATTTACCCTTTGACCTAGGAGTAAAAAGGTCATTTGACCTTTATTTCAATTTGAATATGTTTGGTATGTTTGTGAAATGGGTTGGGCTAAGTTTCATTGAATTTGGTGTTGGTTTGATGGGATTTGGCTCATGTTGACCCATTTAGGTCAAATTGGGTCAACTTGGGTCAAGTTGACCAATTATTCATATTGGGTCAAACCAAGGGTTGGTTCAAGTTTATATTACCATTTGAAATGTTTTGGTGGCTTTGGTTTGATTTAATTTGGTTTAGGTTTGAATTTGGTTCAATTTAGTTCATTTAGGTCAAATGGGTCAAGTTGACCAATTTGACCCATTTGACTTATTTGGGCTAGATCATGGGTTGGTTCATGTTTCATTGGTCATATGAAATGGATTGGTATCTTTGTTTCCAATCAATTTGGTTTATATTTGAGTTTGGCCCAATTTGACCTTTTAGGTCAAGTTGGGTTCATGGTAAATTGGGCTAGTTAGGTCTAGTTAGATAATTGAGGCTTTGGTCAAGTTCAACAAGTGATTTGGAATGAACTTGACCCATTGGTTTCAATCAATTTGGCTTAGATCATGTTTTGACACATTTTGACTTTTTATGTCAAGTCAACTTGGGTCAAGTGGCCAATTGGGCTAGGTTAGACTCAAATGTTGACTTGGTCAAGTTCAAACATTGATCATGAATGAGTTTTGATCAATGGTTTCAATCAATTTGGCCTATAGTGGATTTTGCTATGTTGAGTTTCATTTTGGCTAATTTTTGACTTGGTTAACCCTAGGTTTGACTTGGTTTGACCCAATTTGAGTGATTGATCATCTCATGATGATTGTTGATCATGATGAGAGGCTTAGATGGGCTTAGTTCAATCCAATTTGGTTAGGATTAGAATTTGGCTCATAAGGGTACTTTAGATCACTTTGGGTCAAGTGAGCCTAAGTGGGTCAAATGGCTTGGTCAAAGCTTGATTTGAGTTTGATTGAACTCACATATGGACTTATGATTGAAATATAATTCCATTTTGTAAAGATTTGAAGTCAAATGGGTTTTGATTCATTTGACAATTTCAAGTTCAAAGGGTGAACATGAGTTTGATTTGAGTTTGATTTTTGAATTGAGTTTTGGTTAAGTAATTGAAGTTTGTATTTATATTTGGATTCATGATTGAAGGATTGATTGAATCATGAAAAAATCAAGAGTTTGGCTTGATTTGAAATTGATTTGGCTAAGTTCAAGATTTTGACTTGAAAAGCTTAGGTTGAAATTTGATTGAATTTGAGTTTGATTTTTTTGGAGTTGGTTTTGATTGTTTGAATTTATATTTCATTTATATATGTGAATATAAATGAGAATATAAATGGGTTATGAGAAAATTTCATTAATTTGAACTTGATTTGTGCTAAGTCCTTAAGAGGGAATCAAAGGGACTTGGAAAAGATTTTTAGAATTTGGATTTGATTTTGGAATTTAGTTTGATTTATTTGAATTTATATTTGATTTATATATGTGAATATATATGAGAATATAAATGGGTTGTGAAAAATTTCATGAATTTGAAGCGATTTGGGCTAACTCCTTAAGAGGGAATCAAAGGACTTGGGAAATATTTATAAAATTTCAATCATGGGCTTCAATCATTTGGAATTCATTTTAGTTTGGAGGAAATCAATCAAGTTAAAATTGATTTAGGTTTGGAGAAAATCAATTAAGCTGGAATTGATTTGAGTTTGACTTGAAAGAAGGAAGTGAGGAATGTGGTTCAAGCTATAGGGTAGCCCAATTTTCCTACACCCCTAAGGCATGACTTATTCTTATGGCTAACTCTTCTAAGTCTCTGGGGCTAGGTTGAGTGTCCACCTAACCACTAGATGTGTCTTAAGACTAAGAAACTCCTAAAGTCTAAGAGAAGTTCTATGTCTAAGATGGAGGGGTTGAGAGCTCATTATAAAAATGAGGTGAGTAGTGTGTCACCCCAATGGTCTTTCTTCTTTGGAGGTTGTCAGTTTGCTACGCTTTCCTTTCTTACTTGGCCACTACACACGACAAGCACCTTGTTAGTTTGGTAGGCCTTAATGCATGGCCTGTAAGCTACTTCATGTTGGCTTTGTTTAAGAGGATGTTAGTGCTTTCTTTCTTGTATTAGCCTTTATGCACTGACTGGGTTGAGTATATTTGAAGTTTAGGATAAGTCCCCTAGTGGCTCCTTCCCTCCCGACTGCTTCAAGTCTGGGTCCAGTCCTTCCTTGGGGCTACCCGCTTAGTAGTCGCTCTAGGTTAGATAGCATCTATTCCGCCAATGATAGACTATCCTGAAAATCAGTTTCACTTTGAAAGTTGTAAGCTTGCATGTTTTCCTTCCAGATTGATCGTTGCACACCAACGGGCACCTTAGGTTGGTTCATTCTTACTATACTAAGGGATACGCCACTCATGCTACACCTTAGGTTGGTTGGTTCTCACACCTTAGGATACACCACTCATGACAGATGTAAGTCTGCTATGCTTTCTCCTTGAGTTAGCCACCATACACATATAGGCTTTCTTTTCTAGGAGACATGATAACGCCCCTAGAAGCACCTCCCCTGTGGGAAATATATTTGGATCACATCCTTTGTGACCCCATTTAGACACTACACGGGTTACTATCAGATTGGACAGTTTCCCTTTCTTAGTAACCACCCCTGTGGTTGGAGAATATGTCCCGTGGATGTGCAGATTCTCCCTTGGTCCAGTAAATCTGAGATAGGTCAAGGCTTGCATAGCCCCTTCTCAGTATGGTCCCTCTCACACTAACAGGGTCCATGTAAACATATAAACAAAATATATAATTACTTGCAAATTATGAGGACACCCGTAGAGGTATGTTTTCCCAAGCAAGCATCCTATCTTTAGGGCAGTGTCAAAAACTTCCTATTGGAATCACCTGACTACTCTCGAGTTGATATAAGTCCATAGTAGCATTCAATCCATAGTCACCCCTAAGTTGGGTTCGATTTACTATGCTACCAATAGGTCACCCCAGCGATTGTTCCCTGCTTTAAAAGATGTAAGACTACTATGCCTTCTTCCTAGCACAATCATTGCACACCGATAGGCAACTCCTTAGGTTAGCTAGCTCTACCCCATGACTAGTAGACTATCCCTTTGGATTTATAAATTTGAGATAGGACAAGTCTGATATAGCCCCTTCTCAGTGGGTCCATCACACACCGACATGGTCCATAAATTAAATCTATCAACTTTGACCGAGCTCTCATCCCCAGTAGATATGCTTAATTAAATCAAACTAAGCCAAACAAACCAAATCAAATCACATGAAATTAAGATAAAATTAATCTTGACTACTTTTGAGTTGAAATAAGTCCCCAGCAGCATTCACTTAGTAGTTTCCCTAGGTTAGGTTCGATTTGTTGTGCATCCAACAAGTTACTCCAGCCATTGTTCCTCACTTTCAAATTTGTAAGTCTGCTATGCCTTCTTCCTAGCAGCATTGAACACCGAAAGACAACCCCTTAGGTTGGCTAGCTCTACACCAGACTATCCCTTTGGATTTTTAAACCTGAGATAAGTCAAGGCTGATATAGCCCCTTCTCAGTGGGTCCATCGCACTCCGACAAGGTCCTTACATTAACTTAGACTGAATTAAACCCAATCTAATTTTCCTCAATAGAGTTAAATCACACCCTTCTCCCTAGTGAAGCCCCAAATCATATATAAATAAGTCAAGCAAATAAATCAAATTCAAAACCAACTGCCCCAATGGAGCAAAATTAAATCAACTCCCCTAGTAGAGTCTACATCAAAGAAATCCAACCAAACTCTTATTCCCAATGAATACATCCCCAAACAAATCTATGAAATCAAACTCAAATGCCAATCCCCAACAGATAGCCTGAACCTGCTTCCCTAATGGAAGGTTCAAATACCATCCCTAGTAAACTTGAGCCCATATCTCTCATAAATATGCCTCCACATCAATTAAAACAAATCAAATTAATGTCAATTCGATCTTAATCCCTGGTGGATTATAGATTCTTATCCCCAGTGGATCTTCTTTCCACAAATCATATAATCAAATCAAATTCAAACCTTATTACTAGTAGATTTTCTTCTTCTATCCCCTCGACATAGACCCCTTGCATGTGTGATCCCCTAGCGGATCTCCCTCCATGTCCTTGACATGGAATTCTCATCAAATCTTATTTCTTCTCTTATGAACACCTTTATTATTTCAACCAAAAGCCTAATTATGTATTCGTTCAAATTACATCATCTTTACATTGTAATCAAGATTTTATGATATGTGATGGTGCAAGCTCAAACTAACTATACAATATCATGCTAAACATATTATAGTGTGAATTAACACACTATATTATATTATAATATGTGATGTTTTATTATAATTTGCTATAATATAATATATTGTCTAACATTACACCTCATTAGAATCACTTAAAAGGAACAAATAACAAAATTTTCTCAAAATATAAATAATGTTCATTTTGGATGTAAAATTATTATTATTTTATTAGAAATCGTACAAAATAGCATAATTTTGGTGTTGCTTCTTGGTGTGTGCCATGAATTTGGCCAAATTCTTCCATCTCAACCTTCAAATTAATATTTTTGTGAGTTTTGACCCAATGTATTATAACAAAAGTAAAACATACTAAAATGTATAGTAACATTTAGTAAGACACCACCACATTCATATATATATGAAGTTATATTGCTATGTACATTATATTTTAATATGCTTTCATATAATATATTATCTTACATTACACCTTAAAATGAATCATTTAAACAAAAAATTTATAAAATTTGGTTGAAAAATGAACATTTATTTTGGATGCAAAATTCCATTATTTTAATTAAATGACACACCATAGCACACCCCTAATGATGTTCCCTAAAGCTTACCTTAAATTTAGCCAAATCCCATCATCTCATCCTATAAATCAATATTTTTATGAATTATACCGACAAACTCTACTACATCATACTATAACAAACTAAAATCTACTATAATGAATGATAGTATATGTAATACATAATAGTATGCTATAATGCATGATGCTACACTATGTTATGATCCTATATTATAATACACTATAACATATTATATTATATTATATTGCATATCACATCACAAGGGATTGCTTAAGATAAAAAATCATAAAACTAGTCTAAACAATAAAAAACTATATATTTTAGTCGTATCACTTATATATTTTAAATTTAAATAATATATTATGATGCCATGCTATACCTATTTTGAATTTAGCCAAATTCCACCATTTTAAAGTCTAAATTAACATTTTTATAAATAATGCTAGTGTAGGCTGGACTGCATGATTACAAAATACTAAAATAATTTAAAATACATAGAATAATATATTATGATATATGATGCTATACTATGCTACAACATATAATATTTATTTTGAACATAAATTCTTACTTTTAGACTACAAGTGGAGTAGAACACCTTTGGTGCTACAACCTAATTCCCACTTCAAATTTAGCAAATTTCATCATCGATTTATTAAATCAATATTTTTATGATTTATATTAATATAAACTATATGGCACAATACCATAATAGATGAAAACATTTCAAAACATCTTATAACAATCAAAAGCACATCACTACATGCTCAAATATATGATGCTACATTATCCTATAATAAATGGTAATATAACTTAATTTAAGGATAAGGTTTAGGGTATTCAAATCTCTAATAGTCAAGGGAAAGTCTCTTGAAGACATTTTCTTTAGTTACCATAACTATATTAGGATTAGGTCATTCTTTAGATCTACTCCTAATGACATATTTATTCAAGGTTTAGGGTTTAAGGTTTAAGGGTAGTTTAGGGTTTAGGGTTTAGGATTTGGGATTTAGGGTTTAGAGTTTAGGGTTATAGGTTTTAGGGTTTAGAGTTTATGGTTTTGTTTAGGGTTTAGGGTTTAGGGTTTAGGGTTTTAGGGTTTAGGGTTTAGGGTTTAGGGTTAAGGGTTTAGGGTCTAGGGTTTAGGGTTTAGGGTTTGGGGTTTAGGGTTTAGGGTTTAGGGTTTAATGTTTAGGGTTTATGGTTTTTAGGATTTTGGGGTTTAGGGTTTAGGGTTTAGGATTTATGTTTTAGGTTTAAGGTTTAAGTTTTAGTTTAGGATTTAGGGTTTAGGGTTTATGGTTTTTTTTTAATAGAGAAAAAATTTAGATTCAACATTTCTTCTTTTCGATTTCATCAACCAAGTAGCACCTCAAGTTTTCTAAGACACAATCGATGACATAGATCAAAAATGTGCACTCACAGAGCAAATCAAAAACCTTAGATAAGTAGAATCATCTCTACTATAAAGACACAATTCCATAAGCAGCAGATTGGATCAACCATTCTTCAGTCTCTCTAGTTCCCATTAGAACCACCCCCACCTCTCAAGTAGCAGAATATGCCATCATATCCCCGATCTCTCCCTCCACCACCACAACATCTATAACCTTCGTTGCTCCTCCCACCTCCATAACCACCACTGCTCTGACCACCACCCCCATATCCACTAGCACCTTCAGATCCACCCACAACCACTATGACAATCGCTGCCTCTGCCTTCACCTCCACTACCAGATCTAGACTGAGCCTAGTTGACGATGATGTTGCTGCCATCAAGGTTCTGCACATTCTTAGGGTTTAGGATTAGTTTAGGGTTTAGGGTTTAGGGTTAGTTTAGGTTTTAAGGTTAGTTTAGGGTTTAGGGTTTAGGGTTAGTTTAATGTTTAAGGTTTGGGGTTTAGGGTTTAAGGTTGTAGTTTTTAGCATTTAAGGTTTAAGGTTTAGAGTTTAGGGTTTAGGGTTTAAGATTTTAGGGATTAGGGTTTATGGTTTATGGTTTAGGGTTTATGATTTAGGGTTTAGGGTTTATGGTTTAGGGTTTTAGGGTTTGGGGTTGTAGGTTTAGGGTTACTTTTAGGGTTTAGGGTTTAGGGTTTAGGATTTATGGTTTATGGTTTTTTTAAAAAAATTAAGCAAAATGGTAGGTTCTAGTTTATTTTATTTATTTTTTATTTATTTAAGTTTATTTTAATTTTAATTTTTATTTAAGTTTATTTTTTATTTTTATTTAGTTTCGTTTATTTATTTCAGTTTATTTTTTAGGTTTAGGGTTATTTTTAGTTGAGTTTTATTTTTATTTTTTAGGTTTAGGTTTTATTTTTATTTTTTTTAGGTTTAGGTTTTATTTTGTTTTTTTAGGTTCGGTTTTAGGTTTTAGTTTAAGTTTATTTTAGGTTTTATTTTTAGTTAAGGTTTAGGTTTAGGTTTAGTTTATTTTATTTAATTTAGTTTTGGTTTAGGTTTAGTTTATTTTAGGTTTAGGTTTAGGCTTTATTTATTTTAGTTTAGGTTTAAGTTTATTTTATTTTTATTTTAAATTTAGATTTTTATTTTAGTTTAGGGTTCAGGTTTTATTTATTATTTATTTTTAAGTTTATTTTCTAGGTATAGGTTTTTATTTAGTTTTTATTTTATTTTATTTTAGGTTTATTTAATTTTTATTTTAGGTTTTGTCTTTATTTTATTTAGGTTTTATTTTTTTAGTTTAGGTTTTATTTATTTTATTTTAGTTTAGTTTTATTTTATTTTATTTTATTTTAGTTGAGGTTTAGGTTTTAGTTTATGTTTTTATTTTATTATTTTATTTTGTTTAGGTTTTTTTGTTTATTTTATATTTAGGTTTTATTTAGTTTAGGTTTAGGTTTTTAGCTTTTTAGGGTTTAAGGTTTAGGGTTTATGGTTTAAAGCTAGTTTAGGGTTTAGGGTTTAGGGTTTAAGATTTGGGGTTTTGGGTTTTGGGTTTAAGATTTAGGTTTTAGGTTTAAGGTTTAAGTTTTATTTTAGGGTTTAGGGTTTTAGATTTTTTTTAAGAGAGAACAAATTTAAACTCAACATTTATTCTATTCGATTTCATCAACCAAGTAACACCCCAAGTTTTCTATGACAGAAGCGATGACATGGATCTAAAATGAGTACCTATGAATCAAAACCCCAGATAAGTTGTGTCTCTCTTGTAGACACAATTCCATAAGCAGATTAGATCGACCATTCTTGGTTCTATAGTTCCCATGAACCACATGACCTCTCAGTAGCGGATCCTTCATCATATCCCCGATCTCTCCATCTGCTACCACCATGGTTATAACCTCTCTCACTCATCCCACCTCCATAACCACCACTTCTCTGACCACCACCTGCATATCCACTAGCATCTCCAGATCCCCCACCACCGTTAGCGCCACCTCCACCTTGCCTCCACCACGGATCTAGGCTTGGTTGTGGTGATGTTTCATCAAGGTTCTACACATTCTTAGGGTTTAGGGTTAGTTTAGGGTTTTTTTAGGAAATAAGGGAAATTTTATTACCACAAAGAAAAGGTACAAAGTCCTTAGAGGGGGCAAATCTCTAAGCTAATGCTCAAAGAGCTACAAAAGGTCCTAAAAAGATAAGCCCCCTAACTATTACAATAGTTAAGGAAAGCAAGCAAAGGAAATCAAAATCAGTAATCAATAAATGAAAATCCATGTAAGCAACAACAAACTCCATCTGTTCCTTTTGAAACCAGTATGATCCACCATGAGTAGTCTCCAAACCTATAAAAGAGATATGAAAAATGCTTTTAATAGGATGAGTACAATTAATCAAGTAATTAATCAAGCATAAAGAGTGAGAGTAGATAAAATGAATAAGATAAAGAAAAGGCTCAGGCTCAATTACAATCATTTCAAGGAGCAACACTATATCTAAGCATCCAAACTTTAGGTGAAGGGTAACAATTACATACAACACTACCAGCCAAAAGAAGAAAGAGTGGAAAACATCAAAGCCATCATTGTCAGTATACCTCTTATAGCACTTTTTCCAAGGACAATCATTACACTAGCCTGTAAAATACTCCAAAAAGAAAAAATAGCCTCCAAACACCCAGCAATTAGGGATATCAAGCTCAATATGATAAATACAAAGGTAATCCACCAGGATAGCAGCAAACCTAAAGGAGCACCATCAAAGCCACCACCAAGAATGGATAACAAAATCAATAGGAGCAAACCTCATAATATGAGAAAAAATAATAAACAGAGACAATCCAAAGGAAAAAAGAAAACACATAAGTGGTAGGATCCTCCATCAAAAGGATAGGCAAAGAACCAATAACAATAAAACCCAGTCTAACAATAATTCTAATAGCAAGAGGAGTGGGTAGCAAGGTTGCCAAGGAGGAAACTAGATGAAGAGAGTCACAGAAGATAAGCAGTGGTTTCCCAGCATAGTCACCAAAGGAGCAAGAAAATTTTTCCAAAATAAACACTCCATCAACTAGCCCGGCGAATAGCCATTCAAATAGCGACCAAGAAAGCCTTAGCAAACCACCTCAATAGTAAAGATCAAATCATCAATCATCCTAGAACCATCAATTATAAAGTCCAACAATAGTCATCAAGCCACAAACAATGAAGATACTTAGGAGATAGAAATAGCATACTAATCCCAATCAAAGGAAAGAAAATCCAATCCATAAAGCTAGAGACAATATGATGTGAATAATAAAGCCCAATATAGAAAATAGGCCAACAAAATAGCGATAATAGTGACCCAACACAACCACCATCACCCAAGGACAAATAATAGCCAACTAGGAGTCATTAGCCAGCCACTTCAGAACAAAACCCACAACCAAAACCTCAATAATACAGGAGGAGGACCAACCCATAACCAAAGGATACAATAAACCAGAGACATCCATCCTCAAAACAACCAAAGAAGAAACAAAGTAAGGAAAAGAGCAAAAATAGTTCTCCAAAACTCTAAGCGAAAATAGCTTCACAAGTCACCCAACTCATCATAGAGTAGAAGGTAGCCATAAAACACTTCTACCAAAACCACTATCCGATGAGCAATCCCCACCCAAGAATCCCACACCACAAATAATAGAAGCAGGGGGGAAGGGATCAACTCATGAGAAAAGGGGCAACCAAAAGAACTTGGAAGAACCACCCTAAATAGTAAGAAACAAGTAGGGGCCATCCGATCCAAAGCAACCACTAGAAAAACCTAATAAAATAACCACCAAAAGAGAACCATAACCAAAGGTAGATAACAAATCTAGAAGAACAACACAACCAGTAGGGATAATACCCACATCCAGTTCACCAAACACATGTCATGACCAAACCAAACAAATTAGGCTATAGAAAAACCCAACCATTAAATAACCAAGAGAAAAAACCACACAAGAGAACAATAAAAAAGGAGAAAACCGCCCATCACCAAAATAACATAATTCCACCATAACAACAGGGAAGAGAGATAACCACAGAGACAATTAAACAACCTTACCACCGACTTCCACTAGGAATGGAGACAAACAAACTAGAAACCAAAACTATAGCAAAAAACCAAAGGAATGAAAAATAACCCCAACCAATCCAAAAAAAATAGGAATAATTCATACAAGAGAACAAAATTAGGTTTAGGTGAAGAGAAAACTCAAATCCAAACTAGCGGAGGAAATATCAAAACCAAAAAAACCATCCACAGGTAATCAAAACCACAAGAAGGAAGGAAGAGCTAAAAGCTTCTAAGATAAGGCAACCCTAGATTAATAAGACCCTTAATAAAAAGGAAGATCTTAGAAAACATTTACAAATTAGAAGAATTGGCCCCTAAGTTGGCAAAAATTAGCAATTTGCCTTCTCTATAGATACAAGAAATTTAAAAATCTAGATTAGCAAGAAGACTCCTAGTATGATTAAGCAAATAAAACACTTCAGCATTGCCATGGAAGTCAGACTTAAGTAAATCTAAAAGGAGAGCATCAACTTCAGCCCAGAACTTAGAAAAACCTCTTTGTAAATAAATGGAAATGGCATGATGAATGCCTTTAAGTTCAGCAAATAAAACATAACAAGGATCTAAAGGGCGACAAAAGCGAAATTACCTTGCCACCATGATCTCTCAAAATCCCACCACAACCATAACAACCATTAGAGATCAAGCCATCGGTGTTAACCTTGATGCAATTATGATTAGGTTTAATCAAATGGATAACTTTGGTTGGAAGAAACATTACAAGTATGAAGGTTAATCCCAAATTTTAAGGCCTCAGACTAGTAGCCTTTAAAATTGGAGTAAGTAAGAAGATTGGCTTTAAAAAGAGACAAAATTTTATATTTGGATCTAGCAATAATACAATTATAATTCATAGGAATATTACGATGCTTTGAATCATTTTTATCCATCAAAATATACCAAAGAATAGTAATAACTAAGACAATTTTAACATGACCCTTAGAAGTATGAGAGAAACATGCTTCAAAAAGTTGCATAATAGAAAGTGAGCCAATAAAATAGAAGGTATTAAAAACATTATCATACCAGTTCCACAATCTAGCAATAATAGGGCCATTCATAAAACATGATCCACAATTTTAATGTGATAACAACAGTGACATTTAGATGGGAGGTGGAATCCTTTTTTTAAAAGAGTAGCATCCATAGGGATATAATGCTTAAGAATGCATCAAGTTAAGACCAAAAATGAACTGGGGACACTATTATTCTAGATTTTGGTAAAAACCAAGGAATCTTGATATTTAAGTTTAATAAATTGCCAAACATCCTTAGAAATAAAATCTCCAAAAGAAGAGATTTTGAAAAGAATTTGGTCATTGTTCATTAGGGTGAGAGCAAATTTTGAGAAATTTTTCAAAGATCACATTTGGGACAAGGTTATTCAATTGATTCACATCCCAATTATTATTAATAAGTACTGAAACCTTAAGCATAGAATGAGTATTATAAATCGGTAGAGCCTGACCAAGCGGTTGCCAGAAAAGGAGAAACCAGAATTGATACCCCAGGAAATTAAATTCTCAGCACTCCATTTGATGCTATAAATCTTTCTCCAGGTAGGAGAATCCCTAGATTTGAAAACACAAATGAGGGAGGTGTTTTCCCTAACAATATTTAGCATGCATAAACTTCGACTAATAGCTATCTTTATTTCTAAAGTTCCACCACATTTTATAGGAAAAATAATTAATAGAATCCTCTAAGGTTTTGCAACCCAAAACACCTTATTAGTACCACAATAGTTATGCCTAGCCCAATGTAATCTTTGGGTAGATCTATTAGACCCCAAAAAAATTTGTTAAAAGTCTATTAATCTTTTAAATAATATAATGAGTATGTACAATAGTAGACAAGAGATACATAGGCAAGAGCAAAGATTGATCGGATAACTCTAACACCAAAGGAGAGTAAATGAAATTCCCAAGAAGAGATTTTCTTATTAATTTTTTGAATAACTTCATCAAATAAAGAAGATCTTTTCAGGCCTTTATATAAGGGAGTCCCCAGGTATTTTACAGGGAGATTTTGATGAGATAAGCCCATACTATTCTTGATAACATTGATCTTAGATAAGGAGATATAAGAGCTAGTAATAAGATAACTTTTATCATGATTAATAAGCCACTCTCCCTACGAAAGTGATTTAAGAACTTACATAATTTTTTAATGTAATGAGTTGAGGCATTACAAAATAAAATAAAATCATCAACAAAACTAAGATGAGAAAAGGAAAACCCATCAGTGGTTCTATAGAACATGTGAGGCATTCTACTAAACATATGCTCAAGACACCTAGAAAGATATTGCACAATAATAAAGAAAAGTGCAGGAGAAAGAAGGTCACCTTGCCTTAACCCATGAGAGGAGGAGAAAAATCCATTCACTTCACCATTAAAAGAATAGAAAACCAGAGTTCTCAATCCCATTCTTAATTAAAGTAATAACTTGATTAGAAAACCCAAATAAAGCAGAATTTTATAAAGGAAAACCCAATCAATATTATCATAGGCTTTTGAAATGTCAAGCTTAAAAAGTAAGTTACCACCTCAAACTTTGGCATTCGAATCATGAATCATCTCTTGGGCTAATAGATCATTATCAATAATGGATCTCCCTTTAACAAAACCAATTTGATTGGAGGATATAATTTTAGGGAGCAAGATACTCCATCTTTTAGCAAAAGCCTATTCATTCGAGCATCTTCTCTCTCCTCTACTATTTTGGTGCTCTAGTGAATTTCATTTCCCTTATAGAGGTGCATCCCCTTTGGGGTTTTTTTATGGTAAATTCAACTGTTTCTTCCAATTGGGTGAGCTTGATGGCATTTAGCTGCTCGCACCATGCGCCTCTGTTGATTATGGCTGTAATTTCTGCTTCCCCGTGGGGAAATCCTATTAATATGGCTGCTCTTGCTATGGATTTTGGCTCTATGGTAGTTTCTGGCATGAATCCATCATTGGCTTTGAAATCATTCAAGGATGTTCTTGCTGGTAAGGCTAATTGCGCTAGTGAGTCTCTCGACCTTATTTTGACTTTCTTTCAAGGTATGCCCACAATAATGTGTTTTGATCTAGTTGTGGAAAGGCTTGTGAAGCCATTTAAATTTATGTTGGTGGGTATGTTCACTTTACGTCATCCTACTTTGGAGAATATTCATTCTTTCTTACATAGCTTGAAGCTTTCTAGAATTCTTTTAGCCAAAATGATTGATTACCATCATTTATTTTTTAGTTTAGGTTAAGGTTTAGTTCTAGTTTATTTTATTTTATTTAGTTTTGGTTTTGGTTTAATTTATTTTAGGTTTAGGTTTAGGTTTTACTTATTTAAGTTTAGGTTTAGGTTTATTTTATTTTTATTTTAGGTTTAGGTTTTTTTTAAGTTTAGAGTTTAGGTTTTATTTATTATTTATTTTTAAGTTTATTTTATAGGTTTAGTTTTTATTTAGTTTTTATTTTATTTTAGGTTTATTTTATTTTTATTTTAGGTTTAGTTTTTATTTATTTAGGTTTTCTTTTTTATTTATTTTATTTATTTATTTTAGTTTAGATTTTATTTTATTTTATTATACCTTTTAGGTTGTTTAGGTTAAGGTTTTAGTTTAGGTTTTATTTTATTTTATTTTTTTATTTTATTTTAGTTTAGGTTTATTTATTTATTTTATTTTTAAATTTTATTTAGTTTAGGTTTAGGCATTTAGCTTTTTAGGGTTTAGAGTTTAGGGCTTAAGGTTTATGGTTTAGGGTTTGGGGTTTAGGGTTTAGGGTTTTGGGTTTAGGTTTTAGGTTTAGGGTTTAAGTTTTAGTTTAGGGATTAGGGTTTAGGGTTTTAGTTTTATTTTTTTAGAGAGAACAAATTCAAATTCAACATTTCTTTTTGATTTCATCAACCAAGTAGCACCCTAAATTCTCTAAGACACGTGTGATGATATAGATCAAAATGAGCACCCATAGCAAATCAAAACCTAGATAAGTTGAACCATCTCTACTATAAGACATAGTTCCATAAGTGATCGGATCACCATTTTTTAGTTTCTCCGGTTCCCATCAGACCCCGCCTCTTGAGTGGCGGGATCCATGTCTCTCCAATCTCTCCCTCAGCCACCACCATGGTGCAGCCTCCATCAGCTCCTCCAGCCTCCCAACCACCTTGCTCGACCACCTCCATATCCACTCGGATCCCCACCACTCGGTAACCACGCCTCAGCCTTCTCTCCTCCACCCATCTGAGCACTAGTTTGGTGATGTTCCTGTGGTCAAGGTTCAGCCCATTCTTAGGGTTTAGAGCTAGTTTAAGGATTAGGGTTTATGGTTAGTTTAGGGTTTAGGGTTTTAGGTTAGTTTAGGATTTAGGGTTTAGGGTTTAAGGCTTAGAGTTTAGGGTTTAATGTTGTAGGTTTTAGGGTTTAGTGTTTAGGGTTAGTTTAGGGTTTAGGATTTGGGGTTTAGGGTTTAGTGTTGTAGGTTTTAGGGTTAAGGGTTTTGGGTTTATGATTTAGGATTTAGGGTTTTAGGGTTTAGGGCTTAGGGTTTAGGGTATAGGGTTTTAGGGTTTAGGGTTTAGGGTTTAGGGTTTAGGGTTTAGGGTTTAGTTTAGGGTTTAAGGTTTAGGGTTTAGGTTTAGGGTTTAGTTTAGGGTTGGTAAGTTTTAGGGTTTAGGTTTTTTTTATGATTATTTACTTTAGGTTTATAGTTAATTTTTTTATTTAGTGAGTTTATTTTTTTATTATTTTTTGTTTTTTTTATTTTTTTATCTAGTTTATTTATTTATTTTAGTTTAGGTTTTTTAGTTTATTTTTTTAGGTTTAGGTTTATTTTTTAGTTGAGTTTTATTTTTATTTTTTAAAGGTTTAGGTTTTATTTTTTATTTTTAGGTTTTCGTTTATGTTTTTATTTTATTTTATTTTTGGTTTAGGTTTTAGGTTTTTATTTTAGGTTTATTTTTAGGTTTTATTTTTTCTTTTAGGTTTAGGTTTAGGTTTAGGTTTAATTTATTTTAGGTTTATTTTTAGATTTTATTTATCTTAGTTTAGTTTATTTTAGTTTTGGTTTAGGTTTATTTTATTTTCTATATTTTATTTTTATTTTAGGTTTAAGTTTTTTTTAGTTTAGGGTTTAGGTTTATTATATTTTAATTTTTATATTATTATTATTATTATTTAGGTTTTATTTTTATGTTTATTTTATAGGTTTAGATTTTTATTTAGTTTTTAGTTTATTTTATTTTAGGTTTATTATATTTTTATTTTACGTTTAGTTTTTATTTTATTTAGGTTTTAATTCTTAGGTTTATTTTATTTTATTTGTTTAGTTTAGGTTTTTATTTATTTTATTTTAATTTATTTATTTTATTTTTATTTTATTTTATTTTTAAGTTTAGGTTTAGGTTTCAATTTAGGTTTTTATTTTTATTTATTTTATTTTATTTTATTTATTTAAGTGTAGGTTTTTTTATTTTATTATTAGGTTTTATTTAGTTTAGGTTTAGGTTTTCAGGTTTCTAAAGTTTAGGGTTTAGGGTTTATGGTTTAGGGTTTAGTGTTTAGGATTTATGATTTTAGGGTTTAGGATTTTAGGGTTTAGGGTTTAGAGTTAGGTTTTAGGGTCTAGGGTTTACAATTTAGTGTTTAAGCTTTAGGGTTTAAGGTCTTGAGGGTTTAGAGTTTAGAGTTTATGGTTTAAGGTTTAGGGTTAGCAAGGTTTAGGTTAGTTTAGGGTTTAGGGTTTTTTAGAGTTTAGGTTTAGGTTTATGATTTGTTTAGGTTTTAGGTTTAGGTTTAGAGTTTAGTTTAGAGTTTAGGTTTATGGTTAGGGTTAGGGGTTAGGGTTGAATTTTTGTGTAGGGTTAGTTTAGGGTTTAGGGTTAGTTTTAGGGTTTAGGGTTTAGGATTTAAGGTTTAGGATTTAGGGTTTAGGATTTAGGGTTTAGGTTTTAGGTTTTTTTTATTAAGTAAGCGGGCGGGTTTAGGTTTATTTAGTTTATTTAGTCTTATTTATTTATTTTAGTTTATTTTATTTTTATTTTATTTTATTTAGTTTAATTTATTTATTTTAAGTTTATTTATTTTAGTTTTGGTTTTTTATTTTAATTTATTTTTTAGGTTTAGGTTTAGGTTTTAGTTTAGTTTTATTTTTATTTTATTTTTTATGCTTAGGTTTTTTTTATTTTAAGGTTTAGGTTTAAGTTTTTATTATATTTATTTTAGGTTTAGGTTTTAGGTTTTTTTTTTTAGGTTCTTTTTTAGGTTTTATTTTTTTAGTTTAGGTGTAGGTTTATTTTTAATTTATTTTATTTTATTTAGTTTAGGTTTAAGTTTAGGTTTAGGTTTTAGTTTTATTTATTTTAGTTTAATTTATTTTAGATTAGGAGCCATCTAGACACTAAGACTTCTGTAGTCATAAGACACTTTTAGTGATTAGGTGAATACTTAACCTAATCATAGAGACTTAGAAGGGTTAATCATAGGATTAGGCCATGTCTTGGGGACTAGGAAAATAACTATAATGTACTAAATCCAATCCATGTACACCTTCTTAAATTCAATTCAAATCAAATTTCTAACAAAACCTCAAACTTAGGTTTATTTTATTTTATTTATTTTTATTTTACATTTAGTTTTTATTTTATTTAAGTTTTTATTCTTAAGTTTATTTTATTTTTTAGTTTAGTTTAGGTTTTTATTTATTTCATTTTAGTTAATTTTTATTTATTTTATTTTATTTTTTGGTTTAGGTTTAGGTTTTAGTTTAGGTTTTTACTATATTTTATTTTATTTAGGTTTAGGTTTTTTTATTTATTTTATTATTTTATTTTATTTAGTTTATGTTTAAGTTTTTAGGCTTTTAGGGCATAGTGTTTAGGGTTTATGGTTTTAGGGTTTAGGGTTTAGGATTATGGTTAAGGGTTTAGGGTTTACAGTTTAGTGTTTAGGCTTTAAGGTTTGGGGTTTTGAGTGTTTAGGATTTGGGGTATAGGGTTTAGGGTTAGCTTAGGGCTTATGGTTAGTTTAGGGTTTAGGGTTTAGCCTTTAGGGATTATGGTTTTTAGGGTTTAGGGTTTAGGGTTAGTTTAAGATTTAGGGTTTAGGGTTTTAGGGTTTAAGATTTAGGGTTTAGGGTTTAGGTTTAAGTTTAGGGTTTATGGTTTAGGGTTTTTAGGGTTTAGGGTTTACGGTTTAGGATTGTAGGTTTAGCGTTTAGGGTTAGTTTTAGGGTTTAGGGAATAGGGTTTAGGGTTTAGGGATTAATATTTATGGTTTAGGATGTATATTTTTTTTTAAGTAAACGGGTGGGTTTAGGTTTATTTACTTTATTTTTTATTTATTTTAATTTAATTATTTAGGTTTATTTTTTATTTTTATTTAGTTTAGTTTATTTATTTTGGTTTAGCTTTTTTATTTTATTCTATTTTTTAGGTTTAGGTTTAAGTTTATGCTTATTTTTACTTTCATTTTATTTTTATTTTATTTTTTAGGTTTATGTTTTATTTTTTTATTTTTAGGTTTAGGTTTAGGTTTTATTTTATTTTTTTAGGTTTTGGTTTTAGGTTTTTATTTTAGGTTTAATTTTAGGTTTAATTTTTTAGTTTAAGTTTAGGTTTTTTTTAGTTTATTTTATTTTATTTAGTTTTAGGTTTTGGTTTAGTTTATTTTAGGTTGAGGTTTAAGTTTTATTTATTTTAGTTTAGTTTATTTTAGTTTAGGTTTAGCTTATTTTATTTTATTTATTTTATTTTATTTAGGTTTAGGTTTTTTATTTATTTAATTTTTAGGTTTTATTGAGTTAGTTTTTTTAGGTTTTATTTATATATTTAGGGTTTTTTTATTTAGGTTTAAGTTTTAGGTTTAGAGTGTTTAGTTTAGGGTTTTAGGTTTAGGGTTTAGGGTTTAGGGTTGTAGGTTTAGGTTTTAGGTTTAGGGTTTAGAGTTAGGTTTTTTTGTTAATTATAAATAGCTTTAGTTTAGGTTTATTTAGTTTATTATTTATTTTATTATTTTAATTTTAATTTTATTTAGTTTAGTTTATTTATTTTAGGTTTATTTATTTTAGTTTACTTTTTTATTTATTTTTTAGATTTAAGTTTATGTTTAGATTTATTTTTTAGTTTAGTGTTATTTTTACTTTATTTTTTAGGTTTAAGTTTTATTTTTTATTTTTTATTTTAGGTTTAGGCTTTATTTTCTTAGGTCTAGGTTTTAGATTCTTTTTAGGTTTATTTTTAGGTTTTATTTTTTAGTTTAAGTTTAGGCTTTTTTAAGTTTATTTTATTTTATTTAGGGTTTAGGTTTAGGTTTAGATTTAATTTATTTTAGGTTTAAGTTGAGGTTTTATTTATTTTAGTTTAGGTTTAGGTTTATTTTATTTTTATTTTAGGTTTAGATTTTTTTTGTTTAGGGTTTAGGTTTTATTTTTAATTTATTTTTAGATTTTATTTTTATCTTTATTTTTTGGTTTCATTTTTTATTTTATTTTATTTTAGGTTTATTTTATTTTTATTTTAATTTTAATTTTTATTTTATTTAGGTTTTTTATTTTTTAAATTTACTTTAAGTTTTATTTTATTTTATTTTAGTATAGTTTTTATTTTTTGCTTTATTTTCTTTTGAGGTTTAGGTTTGGGTTTAGGTTATGTTTTAGTTTAGTTTTTTATTTTATTTTGGTTTAGGTTTTTTTATTTATTATATTTTTTTAGATTTTATTTAGTTTAAGATTAGGTTTTTAGCTTTAGGTTTGGGGATTACGGTTTAGAGTTTAGGGTTAGTTGAGGGTTGAAGGTTTAGGGTTTGGGGTTTAGGGTTTAGGGTTTAGGGTTTAGGTTTAGGGTTTAGGGTTTAGGGTTTAGGTTTTAGGGTTTAGGGTTTAGGGTTTTAGGGTTTAAGGTTTAATGTTTATGGTTTAGGGTTTTTAAGGTTTAGGATTTACGGTTTAGGTTTTATGTCTAGGGTTCAAGTTTTAGTTTAAGTTTTAAGGTTTTGGTGTTTTTCTAATAGATAAAAAATTTGTATTCAACATTTCTTCTTTTTGATTTCATCAACCAAGTAATAAACCATGTTTTCTAAGACACAAGTGATAAAATAGATAAAATAAGCATAGAAAATCAAAAACCAGAAAACTAGATCATCTTTCTTATAAAAACATAGTTCCATAAGTACGGATCGGTCACCATCCTTTAATTTCTCCAGTTCCCATTAGAACCCCAAACCTCTCAGTGGTGGATCCACTCATGTCATCCCTTCACCCCAGCCTTCATCACTCCCTCCATAACCTCCACTACCACCTCCATATCAGCACTCTAGATCCCCACCACCATTGTGATGCGCCTTGCCTTCACCTCCTTCTAGATCTAGGCCCACGATTGATGGTGATGTTCACGCCATCAAGGTTCTACCCATTCTTAAGGTTTATGTTCATTAGGTTTTAGGGTTTAAGTTTATTTTTTTAATTTATTTAGTTACTTTAGGTTAACATTTTGGGTTTAGGTTTTAGGGTTGGGGTTTAGGGTTTTAGCTTTAGGCTTTATGGTTAAAAGTTTTAGGGTTTATGCTTTTAGGGTTTAGGGTTTAGAGTTAGGGTTAAGGGTTTAGGGTTTTAAGGTTTAGAGTTTAGGGTTATGATTTATGGTTTAGGATTTAGTTTGTTTAGGCTTTAGGGTTTAAGGTTTTGAGTTTAGTTTAGAGGTTTAAACTTTAGGTTGAGTTTAGGATTTTAGGTTTAGTTTAGGGTTGGTTTAGAGTTTAGGTTTTTTAGTTTAGGGTTTAGGGTTTAGTTAGTTTAGGTTTAGTGTTTAGTTTAAGGTTTAGAGTTTAGTTTAAGGTTTAGGGTTTTTTAGGGTTTAGGTTTAGGTTTTATAGTTTAGGGTTTAGGTTTAGTTTAGGTTTAGGTTTATTAAGTTTATTTATTTTAGTTTATTTTATTTTTTTTACTTTTATTTAGGTTAATTTTTTATTTATATTTAATTTAGTTTATTTATTTTAGGTTTATTTATTTTAGTTTATTTTTTAAGTATGGGTTTAGGTTTATGCAAACTTTTTAGTTTAGTTTTATTTTTATTTTATTTTTTAGTTTTAGGTTTTAGTTTATATTTTTAGGTTTAAGTTATGGTTTTTTTTCTTAGGTTTAGGCTTTATGTTTTTATTTAAATTTTAGTTTTAGGTTTTATTTTTTAGTTTAGGTTTAGGTTTATTTTAGTTTATTTTATTTTATTTAGTTTAGGTTTAAATTTAGGTTTAGTTTATTTTAGATTTAGGATAGGTTTTATTTATTTTAGTTTAGTTTATTTTAGTTTAGGTGTATCTTTATTTTATTTTGTTTATTATATTTTTATTTTAGGTTTAACTTTTCTTTAGTTTAGGGATTAGGTATTATTTTTTATTTTTTTTTAAGATTTTTTAGGTTTAGATTTTTATTTAGTATTTATTTTATTTTATTTAGGTTTATTTTATTTTTATTTTATGTTTAGTTTTTTATTTTATTTAGGTTTTTATTCTTAGGTTTATTTTATTTTATTTTGTTTAGTTTAGGTTTTATTTATTTTATTTTAGTAAATTTTTTTATTTTATTTTATTTTAGGTTTAGGTTTGGTTTTAGTTTAGGTTTTATTTTATTTTATTTAGTTTAGTTTTTTATTTATTTTATTATTAGGTTTTATTTAGTTTAGGTTTTAGGTTTTAGGGTTTTAGTTTTAGTTTAGGTTTAGGGTTTTAGTTTAGGGTTTAGGGTTAGAGGTTTAGTTGGTTTAGTTTAGTTTTAGGGTTTAGGGTTAGTTTAGGTTTTAGGTTTAGGGTTTAGGTTTAGGGTTTAGAGTTAGGGTTTAGGAGTTTAGGGTTTAGGTTTAGGAGGTTTAGGGTTTTTTTAGGTAGGAGTTAGGTTTAGGTTTAGGGTTTAGTTAGTTTAGGTTTAGGGTTTAGGTTTAAGTTTAGGTTTATTTAAGTTGGTTTAGGATTTAAGGTTAGTTTTAGGGTTTAGGGTTTAGGGTTTAAGGTTCTGATTTAGGATTTAGGGTTTAAGGTTTAAGGTTTAGGTTTTAAATTAAGTGATAGTTTAGTCTATTTAATTTATCTAGTTTATTTTATTTATTTTAGTTTATTTTATTTTTTAATTTTATTTAGGTTTATTTTTTATTTTTTATTTTGTTTAGTTTATTTATTTTAGTTTTGGTTTTTTATTTTAGTTTATTTTTTAGGTTTGGGTTTAGGTTTATGGAAACTTTTTAGTTTAGTTTTATTTTTATATTATTTTTAGTTTTAAGTTTTAATTTTTATTTTTAGGTTTAAGTTTTAGTTTTTATAAAAATATTTTTTTAGGTTTAGGTTTTTTTTTAGATTTACTTTTAGGTTTTATTTTTTAGTTTAGGTTTAGGTTTATAGTTTATTTTATTTTATTTAGTTTGGGTTTAGGTTTAGTTTATTTTAGGTTTAGGTTTAGGTTTTATTTATTTTAGTTTAGTTTTTTTTAGTTTAGGGATTAAGTTTTATTTTTTATTTTTTTTTAAATTTATTTTTTAAGTTTAAGTTTTATTTATTTATTTTTTTACATTTAGTTTTTATTTTATTTAGGTTTTTACTCTTAGGTTTATTTTAGTTTTTAGTATATTTTAGGTTTTTATTTATTTTATTTTAGTTTATTTTTATTTTTTATTTTATTTTATTTTCAGGTTTGGGTTTAGGTTTTAGTTTAGGTTTTTATTTTATTTTATCTAGGTTTAGGTTATTTTATTTTATTATTAGGATTTATTTAGTTTAGGTTTTTAGGTTTTTAGATTTTTAGGGCTTAAGGTTTAGGGTTTAGGCTTTGGGGTTTAGGATTTTTAGAGTTTAGGGTTAGTTTAGGATATAGGGTTTAAGGTTTTAAGGTTTAGGGTTTAGGGATTAGGGGTTAAGGTTTAGGGATAGGGTTAGGGTTTAGGATTTAGGGTTTAGTGTTTAGGGTTTAAGGTTTAGGGTTTAGGGCTTAGGGTTTTTTAGGGTTTAGGGTATAGGGTTTAGGGTTAGTTTTAGGGTTTAGGGTTTAGGGTTTAAGGGTCTTTTTAAAAATTAAGTAAATCAATAGGTTTAGGTTTATTTAGTTTATTTAGTTTATTTATATTTATTTTAGTTTATTTTATTTTTTTATTTTTATTTAGACTTATTTTTAATTTTTATTTAGTTTAGTTTATTTATTTAAAGTTTATTTATTTTAGTTTTAGTTTTTTATTTTAGTTAATTTTTTAGGTTTAGGTTTAAGTTTATGTTTATTTTTTAGTGTAGTTTTATTTTTGTTTATTTTTTTAGTTTAAGTTTTGTTTTTTTTATTTTTCGGTTTAGGTTTAGATTTTTATTTTATATTTTTTAGGTTTATGTTTATTTTTAGTTTATTTCAGTTTGTTTAGGGTTTAGGTTTAGGTTTAGGTTTTGTTTATTTTAGGTATAAGCATAGGTTTTATTTTTTTTAGTTTAGTTATTTTAGTTTAGGTTTAGGTTTATTTTATTTTTATTTTAGGTTTAAGTTTTCTTTTTGAGTTTAGGGTTTAGGTTTTATTTATTATGTATTTTTAGGTTTCATTTTTATGTTTATTTTTTAGTTTTAGGTTTTTATTAAGTATTTATTTTATTTTATTTTAGGTCAATTTTATTTTTATTTTATGTTTAGTTTTTATTTTTTTAGGTTTTTTATTTTTAGGTTAATTTTATTTTTTAGTTTAGTTTAGGTTTTTATTTATTTTATTTTAGTTTATTTTTTAATTTTTAATTTTATTTTCATATTACATTTTGATTTTGGTTTTAGTTTAGGTTTTAATTTTATTTTATTTATTTTATTTTATTTAGTTTAGGCTTTTCTATTTATTTTTTTGGTTTTATTTAGTTTTGGTTTAAGTTTTTCAATTTTTAGGCTTTAAGGTTTAGGGTTTAGGTTTTAGGGTTTAAGGTTTAGGGTTTAGGGTTCTAGGTTTTAAGTTGCATGTTTAGGGTTTAGGGTTTAGGGTTTTAGGGTTTAAGTTTTAAGGTTTAGGGTTTAGGGTATAGGGTTTAGGGTTTAGGGTTTTGGGTTTAGTTTAGGGTTTAGGGTTATAGGTTTTAGGGTTTAGGGTTTAGGGTTTTGTTTAGGGTTTAGGTTGAGGGTTTGAGGTTTTTTAGGGTTTAGGTATAGGTTAGGGTTTAGAGTTTAGGTTTTGGGATTAGGGTTAGTTTTAGGGTTTAGGGCTTAGGATTTAGGGTTTAGGGTTTAGGGTTTAGGGTTTTGGTTTTTTTTTAAAAAAAATTAAGTAACCTTATAGCTTTAGGTTTATTTAGTTTATTTTTTTAATAATTTTATTTCATTTTTTATTTATTATTATTTATTACATTTATTTACTTTAGTTTATTTATTTTGGGTTTTTTATTTTAGTTTAGGTTTTTTATTTTAGTTTATTTGTTAGGTTTAGGTTTATGCTTATTTTTTAGATTAGTTTTATTTTTATTTTATTTTTTTAGGTTTACATTTTATTTTTTATGTTTAGGTTTAGGTTGAAGTTTTTATTTTATTTTTTTAGGTTTTAGTTTTAGATTTTTATTTTAGGATTATTATTAAGTTTAATTTTTTAGTTTAGGTATAGGTTTATTTTTAGTTTATTTTATTTTAGTTTAGGGTTTAGGTTCAGTTTATTTTTGGTTTAGGTTTATGTTTTATTTATTTTAGTTTGTTTATTTTAGGTTTAGTTTTTTTTTTTGTTTAGGGTTTAGGTTTTATATTTTATTTTATTTAGGTTTTATTTTTAGGGTTGTTTTGTAGGTTTAGGTTTTTATTTACTTTTTATTTTATTTTATTTTTAGGTTTATTTTATTTTTTTAGTATAGTTTAGGTTTTTATTTATTTTATTATTTTAACTTATTTTTATGTTGAGGTTTAGGTTTAGGTTTTAGTTTAGGTTTTATTTTATTTTATTTAGGTTTATGTTTCTTTAATTATTTTATTATTAGGTTTTATTTAGTTTAGGTTTTAGTTTTAAGGGTTTATAGGTTTAGGGCTTAGGGTTTAGGGTTTAGGGTTTAGGGTTAGTTTAGGGTTTAGGGTTTAGGCTTTAGGGCTTTGGGTTTTTAGGTTTAGTGTTTAGAGTTTAGGGTTTAGCATTTTAGGGTTTAGGGTTTAGGGATTAGGGTTAAGGGTTTAGGGTTAGGGTTAGGGTATAGGGTTTAGGGTTTAGTGTTTAGGGTTTAGGGTTTAGGGTTTAGGGTTTAGGCTTGTAGGTTTAGGGTTTAGAGTTTAGGGTTAATTTTAAGGTTTAGGATTTAATTTATGGTTTAGAGTTTAGGGTTTTCTTTTAATTAAGTAAATCGGTAGGTTTAGGTTTATTTAGTTTATTTCATTTATTTTTTATTTATTTTAGATTATTTTATTTTTAATTTTCATTTAAATTTATTTTAAATTTTTATTTAGTTTAGTTTATTTATTTAAGGTTTATTTATTTTAGTTTTATTTTTTATTTTAGTTTATTTTTTAGGTTTAGGTTTAAGTTTATGTTTATTTTTTGGTGTAGTTTTATTTTTATTTATTTTTTAAGTTTAAGTTTTATTTTTTTTATTTTTAGGTTTAGGTTTAAATTTTTATTTTATTTTTTTTAGGTTTATGTTTAATTTTAGTTTATTTCATTTTATTTAAGGTTTAAGTTTTGGTTTAGGTTTAGTTTTTTAAGGTATAGGTTTAGGTTTAATTTTTTAGTTTAGTTATTTTAGTTTAGGTTTAGGTTTATTTTATTTTTATTTTAGGTTTAAGTTTTTTTTGTTTGAGTTTAGGGTTTAGGTTTTATTTTTTATTTATATTTAGGTTTCATTTTTAAGTTTACTTTTTAAGTTTAGGTTTTTATTAAGTATTTATTTTATTTTATTTTAAGTTAATTTTATTTTTATTTTACGTTTAGTTTTTATTTTGTTTATTTTTTATTTTTAGGTTAATTTTATTTTTTTAGTTTAGTTTAGGTTTTTATTTATTTTATTTTAGTTTAATTTTTATTTTTTGTTTTATTTTCTTCTTACATTTTAATTTTGGTTTTAGTTTAGGTTTTTATTTTATTTTATTTATTTTATTTTATTTAGGTTTTAGCTTTTCTATTTATTTTCTTTTTTTGGTTTTATTTAGTTTAGGTTTAGGTTTTTCAATTTTTATTATTTAAGGTTTAGGGTTTAAGGTTTAGGTTTTAGGGTTTTGGGTTTAGGGTTCTTGGTTTTAGGTTATATGTTTAGGGTTTAGGGTTTAGGGTTTAGGGTTTTAGGGTTTAGGGTTTTGGGTTTATGATTTAGGGTTTAGTGTTTAGGCTTTAGGGTTTAGGAGTTGGGGTTTAGCGTTTAGGGTTTAGGGTTACAGGTTTTAGGGTTTAAGTTTAGGGTTTTGGGTTTTGGGTTTTGGGTTTTGGGTGTTTAGGGTTGAGGGTTTGGGGTTTTTTTGGGTTTAGGGTATAAGGTTGAGGGTTTAGGGTTGTAGGTTTAGAGTTTAGGGTTTAGGGTTTAGGGTTTTAGATTTAGGTTTAGGGTTTAGGGTTTAGGGTTTAGGTTTAGGGTGTTTTAAAATTAAATTAAGCCCGATAGGTTAGTTTGTTAAGTTTATTTTTTATTTATTTTAGTTTATTTTATTTTATTTATTTATGTTTATTTATTATTTTTATTTAGTTTAGTTTATTTATTTTAGGTTTTTTAGTCTAGTTTAAGTTTTTATTAAGTATTTATTTTATTTTATGTTTAGTTTTTATTTTGTTTATTTTTTATTTTTAGGTTAATTTTATTTTTTAGTTTAGTTTAGGTTTTTATTTATTTTATTTTAGTTTAATTTTTATTTTTTGTTTTATTTTCTTCTTACATTTTAATTTTGGTTTTAGTTTAGGTTTTTATTTTATTTTATTTATTTTATTTTATTTAGGTTTTAGCTTTTCTATTTATTTTCTTTTTTTAGTTTTATTTAGTTTAGGTTTAGGTTTTTCAATTTTTAGTGTTTAAGGTTTAGGGTTTAGGGTTTAAGGTTTAGGTTTTAGGGTTTTGGGTTTAGGGTTCTTGGTTTTAGGTTGTATGTTTAGGGTTTTGTTTAGCTTTAGGGTTTAGGAGATGGGGCCCAGCATTTAGGGTCAGGTCATAGATTTTAGGGTTTAGGGTTTTGGGTTGGGTCAGTTTAGAGTTGGGGGGTTTTGGGTGGGCAGTGAAGGTTTTGTAGGTTTAGAGTTTAGGGTTTAGGGTTTGGGTTTGGGATTTAGGGTTTAGGTTTTAAAAAAAAATTAAGTAAACCCGACAGGTTTAGGTTTGTTAAGTTTATTTTATTTATTTTAGTTTATTTTATTTTATTTATTTATGTTTATTTAATATTTTATTTAGTTTAGTTTATTTATTTTAGGTTTTAGTCTTTTAAGTTTTATTTTAATTTGTTTAGGTTTATGCTTATTTTTAGTTTACTTTTATTTTATTTTTATTTAGGTTTACATTTTATTTTCTATGTTTAGGTTTAGGTTGAAGTTTTTATTTTATTTTTTTAGGTTTTGATTTTAGATTTTTATTTTACGATTATTTTTAGGTTTAATTTTTTAGTTTAGGTATAGGTTTATTTTTACTTTATTTTATTTTAGTTTAGGGTTTCATTTTAGTTTATTTTTGGTTTAGGTTTAGGATTTATTTATTTTAGTTTAGTTTATTTTATTTTGTTAATTTTAGGTTTAGTTTTTTTTTTGTTTAGGGTTTATGTTTTATTTTTTATTTATTTTAGGTTTTGTTTTTGGTTTATTTTTAGGTTTAGGTTTTATTTAGTTTTATTTTATTTTATTTAGGTTTATTTTATTTTTATTTTATGTTTAGTTTTTATTTTATTTAGGTTTTTTATTTTTAGGTTTATTTTATTTTTTTAGTATAGTTTAGGTTTTTATTTATTTTCTTATAGTTTAGTTTTTATATTTTATTTTAACTTATTTTTTCATTTAGGTTTAGGTTTAGGTTTAGGTTTAGATTTTAGTTAAGGTTTTTATTTTATTTTATTTTTCTTATTTTATTTAGGTTTAGGTTTTTATTTATTTTATTTTTAGTTTTTTTTTAGGGTTTAGGGTTTAGCGTTTATGGTTTTAAGGTTTAGGTTCAGGGTTTAGGGTTTAGGGTTCGACTTTTAGCGTTTATGGTTAGTTTTAGGGTTAAGGTTCTTTTTTTAAATTAAGTAGACTCATAGGTTTTGATTTATTTAATTTATTTTTTTATTTATTTTAGTTTATTTTATTTTTTATTTTTATTTACCTTTATTTTTTATTTAGTTTAGTTTATTTAATTTAGGTTTGTTTATTTTAGTTTCTATTTTGGTATCTTTTAGGTTTAGGATTAGGTTTAGTTTTATTTTTTTTTAGTTTAGTATTATTTTTATTTTGTTTTTTTAGGTTTAATTTTCTATTTTAGGTTTAGGTTTAGGTAATTTATTTTTTTAGGTTTAGGTTTTAGGTTTTATTTTAGGTTTATTTTAGGTTTTATTTTAAGTTAGTTTAGGTTTATTTTTAGTTTATTTTATCTATTTAGTTTAAGGTTTAGGTTTAGTTTATTTTAGGTTTAGGTTTAAGTTTTATTTATTTTAGTTTAGTTTATTTTGTTTTATTTATTTTAGGTTTAGTTTTTTCTAAAAAACTTTAGGGTTTAGGATTTATTTTTTTATTTGTTTTTAGGTTTTATTTTTAGATTTATATTTTAGGTTTAGGTTTTTATTTAATATTTATTTTATTTTATTTTAGGTATATATTTTTTAGTTTAGTTTAGGTTTTTATTTATTTTATTTTATTTTTTTAGTTTTATTTTATTTATTTGATTTTATGTTTAGGTTTAGGTTTAGGTTTTATTTATTATTTTTTTTAGTTTATATTTTGGTTTTTAAGTTTTTAGGGTTTAGGGTTTAGGGTTGTAGGTTTAGAGTTTAGTTATTAGGTTTAGTTTTAGGGTTTAGCATTTAGGGTTTATGGTTTGGGATTTAGGGTTTAGGGTTTAGGGTTTAGGGTTTTTTAAAAAAAAATTAAGTAAACCAATGGGATTATATTTATTTATTTTATTTATTATTTATTTTTAGTCTATTTGATTTTTTTTATTTATGTTTTCTTTTTATTTTTATTTTTAGTTAATTTATTTTAGGTTTATTTATTTTAGTTTAGGTTTTTATTTTAGTTTATTTTTTAGGTTTAGGTTTATGCCTTTTTTTAGTTTAGTTTTATTTTTTAGGTTTGGGTTTTATTTTATATTTATAGATTTAGGCTAAGGTTTTGTTTTATATTTTTAGGTTTAGGTGCTAGGTTTTTATTTTAGGTTTATTTTTTGGTTTTATTTTTTAGTTTAGCTTTAGGTTTATTTTTAGTTTATTTTATTTTATTTAGTTTATGCTTCTGGTTTAGTTTATTTTAAGTTTAGGTTTAGGATTTATTTATTTTAGTTTAGGTTTAGGATTATTTTATTTTGTTTATTTTATTTTTATTTTAGGTTTAGGTATTTTCTAGTTTAGGGTTTAAGTTTTATTTTCTATATATTTTTAGGTATAGTTTTGAGGTTTATGCTTTTTATTTAGTTTTTATTTTATTTTATTTTTTGGTTCATTTTATTTTTATTTTACATTTACTTTTTATTTTATTTAGTTTTTTATTCTTAGGTTTATTTTATTTTTTTTATTTAGTTTAGATTATTATTATTTTTTAGTTGGTTAGGTTTTTAGTTTATGTTCTTAGTTTATTTTAATTTATTATGTTATTCAGTGTTTATTTATTTTTTTATTTTTATTTTAAGTTTAGGTTCTGATTTTGTTTTAGGGTTTAGGGTTGTTTTAGGTCAGGGTTTAGGGTTTAGCTTTAGCTGATTTAGCTTTACAGCTTTTAGGGTTTAGGGTTTAGGGTTTAGGATTTAGTGATTCTTGTCAGCCAGTTGGGTTTGTTTTAATTTATGTTTGGAGGGTGGTTGGTGGGGAGGGGTTTGTGGAGGTTTGGAAGAGTTTTATGGTTTAGCATTTAAGATTTGGGTTTAAGGTTTAGTTTTGGCAGGTTTAGGTTTTGAGGGTTTAGGGTTTAGGGTGGTATTTAGGGTGTGGTTTAGGATTAAGGTAGGGTCTTTAGGATTTATGATTTAGGGTTTAGTTAGGGTTTTGGTTTTGTTAACAAAGAACAAATTCAGATTCAACATTTCTTCTTTTTGATTTCATCAACCGAGTAACACACCAAGTTTTCTAAGACACAAGCGATGATAAGACCATAAATGAGCATGCATAGAGCAAATCAAAAACCCTAGAAAACTAGAACTGTTTCTACTGTAAGGACTTAGTTCCATAAGCAGCAGATCGGATTGGCCATTCTTCAGTTTCTCTAGTTCCCATTAGAACCACCTCACTCAAATGGGATCCACCATCATGGGTTTAGGGTTTTAGTATTAGGGTTTAGGGTTTAGGTTAGGGTTTCATGTTTATGTTAGGTTTGGGGTTTTGCTTTGGGGTTTGTTTTAGAGTTAAAGGTTTAGGGTTGTTAGTTTAGTGGTTTTTAGTTTCTTACTCTCATGGTTTTATTTTAGGTTAGTTTTAGGGTTTTTTAACAATTAGAGTTTAGGTAGGATTTGGGGTTTTAATAGAGTAGGTTTAAGGTAAGTGGTTAGGGTTATAAGTAGGTTTAGGGTTTGTATTTAGGATTTAGGATTAAGGTTTAGAGTTTTTAGGGTTTAAGGTTTAGGGTTGTAGGTTTTGGGTTCTGAGTTTACGGTTAATTTTAGGGTTTAAGGCTTAGGGTTTAAGATTTAGGGTTTAGGGTTTATGATTTTGGGTTTTGGGTTTTTTTTAATGAAGTAAACCAGTAGGTTTAGGTTTATTTAATTTATTTAGTTTTATTTATTTATTTTAGTTTATTTTATTTTTTATTTTTATTTAGGATTATTTTTTAATTTTTATTTTTTATTTATTTTAGTTTAGGTTTTTTATTTTAGTTTATTTTTTAGGTTTTGGTTTTATTTTTTATTTTTAAGTTTAGATTTAGATTTTTATTTTATTTATTTAGGTTTAGTTTTTAGGATTTTATTTTTAGTTTATTTTTTGATTTTATTTTTTAGATTAGGTTTATTTTTAGTTTATTTTATGTTTAGGTTTAAGTTTTATTTATTTTAGTTTATTTTATTTTAGTTTCAGTTTAGGTTTATTTTATATTATTTATTTTATTTTTATTTTAGGTTTAAGTTTTTTTAGTTTAGTGTTTACGTTTTATTTATTTTATTTATTTTTAGGTTTTAATTTTAAGTTTTTTTAGGTTTAGGTTTTTATTTAGTTTTTATTTTATTTTATTTTAGGTTTATTTTATTTTTGTTTCACATTTAGTCTTTATTTTAGTTAAGTTTTTTATTCTTAGGTTTATTTTATTTTTTAGTTTTGTTTGGATTTTTATTTATTTTATTTTAGTTTATTTTTATTATTTTATTTTATTTTTATGTTTAGGTTTAGGTTTTTATTTTATTTTAATTTTTTTATTATATTTAGGTTTATGTTTTTTTATATAATTTATTTTTAATTTTATTTAGTTTAGGTTTAGGTTTTTAGGTTTTTAGGGTTTAGGGTTTAGAGTTTAGGGTTTAAGGTTTTAGGGTTTAAGGTTTGGGGTTAGGGTTTAGGAGGTTAAAGGTTTAGTGTTTAGACTTTAAGGTTTATGATTTTTAGGGTTTAGGATTTAGGGTTTAGGGTTAGCTTAGGATTTTTTTTAAATTAAGTTAAAAGGTTTAGTTTATTTAGTGTTTATTATTTATTTTAGTTTATTTTATTTTAATTTTGCAAAATTTATTTTTTATTTTATTTAGTTTAGTTTATTTATTTTAGGTTTATTTAGTTTAGTTTAGGTGTTTTATTTTAGTTTATTTTTAGGTTTAGGTTTTATTTTTTATTTTTTAGATTTAAGTTTAGGTTTTATGGTATTGTATTTAGTTTAGGTTTATTTTGTGATTCATTTTTTAGTTTAGGTTTAGGTTTATTTTTAGTTTATTTATTTTTATTTAGTTTAGCTTTTGTTTACTTTAGTTTAGGTTTAGGTTTTATTTATTTTAGTTTAGGATTAGGTTTATTTACTTTTTATTTTAGGTTAAGGTTTTTTTTTAATTTAGGGTTTAGGTTTTATTTTTATTTATTTTGATTTTACTTTTAGGTTTATTTTTAGGTTTAGGTTTTATTTAGTTTTTATTATTTTTTTTTTGTTTATTTTATTTTTATTTTTAATTTATTTATTTATTTATTCATAGGCTTATTTTATTTTTTAGTTTAGTTTAGGTTATTATTTATTTTATTTTAGCTTATTTTTATTAATTTATTTTACTTTATTTTTAGGTTTAGGTTTATGTTATAGGTTATGTTTTTATTTTATTTTACTTATTTTATTTTATTTAGGTTTAGCTTTTTTTATTTTATTTTTAGGTTTTATTTAGTTTAGGTTTAATTTTATGTTTTAGGTTTAGGGTTTAGGTTTAGAGTTTAGGTGGGTTAGGGTTGGAGGGTCTGGTTTTAGGTTTAGGGTTTAAGGTTTAGTCTGGGCCTGGGGAGCCCAGGGTCAGCACAGTGGTCAGTTGGGTGCCTGGGTTTGGGGCCCAGGTTTAGGTTTAGTTTAGGGTTTAGCATTAGGGTTAGTTTAGTGAGATTTAGTTAGCCAGTGGTTAGGGTTTAGGGTTTAGGGTTCAAGGTTAAGGGTTTAATGTTTATAGTTTTTTAGGGTTTAGGGCTTAAGGTTTAGTTTTAGTTTAGGTTTAGGGTTTAGGGTTTAGGGTTTTAGGGTTTACGGATTAGGGAATAGGGTTTTAGGATTTAGGGTTTAGGGTTTAGGGTTTTTAGGCTATAGGGTTTAGGGTTTAGGTTTTAGATTTAGGGTTTAGGTTTTTATTTAGGGTTTAGGTTTTTTCATTTTTTTTTAACAGAGAACAAATTTAGATTTAACATTTCTTTTTTTTTATTTCATCAACCAAGTAACACACCAAGTTTTCTAAGACATAAGTGAGGACATAGATAAAAAATGAGCACGCATAAAGCAAAATAAAAACCTTAGATTACTAGAACTGTCTCTACTATAGTGACACAGTTCCATAAGCAGCTGATCGGATCGACCATTCTTCAATTTCTCCAGTTACCATCAGAACCACCTTGGCCTCCTGACTAGCGGATCCACCATCATGTCCCCGATCTCTCCCTCTATCACCACCATGGCTATAACCTTTGTAACTCCTCCCACCTCCATAACCACCTCTGACCACCACCACCATATCCAGTAGCACCTCTAGATCCCCACCACCACCAATTCCCTCCCTTCGGCTTCCATAGCTAGATCTAGACTAAGCTTGGTTGATGGTGATGTTCCTGTCGTCAAGGTTCTCATTCATTCTGGGGTTTAAGTTTATTAGGTTTTAGGGTTTAAGTTTATTTTTTTATTTATTTAATTACTTTAGGTTTAGGTTTAGGGTTTGGGGTTTAGGGTTATGGTTTATGGTTTAGGGTTTAGGGTTTAGGGTTTAGAGTTTTAGGGTTTATTCTTTTGGATTTGTAGGTTTCAGTGTTGTGGCTTGTGTGGTTTGTGGCTTGTAGGCTTGCAAAGTCTTGGGGGTTTAGGGTTTAGGGTTAGTGCTTAGGGTTTAGGATTTCAGATTTAGTGTTTAGGCTTTAGGGTTTAGGGTTTTAAGGGTTTAGTGTTTATGGTTAGTTTAGGCTTTAGCTTTATTGTTTAGGGTTTTTAGGGTTTAGGTTTATTTTTTAGTTAAGTTTTATTTTTATTTTATTTTTTAGGTTTAGGTTTTATTTTTTATTTTTAGGATTAGGTTTAGGTTTTTATTTTATTTTTTTAGGTTTAGGTTTTAGGTTTTATTTTAGGTTTATTTTTGGTTTTATTTTTTAGTTTAGGTTTAGGTTTATTTTTAGTTTATTTTATTTTATTTAGTTTAGGTTTAGGTTTAGGTTTAGTTTATTTTAGGTTTAGGTTTTATTTATTGTAGTTTAGTTTACTTAATTTTAGGTTTAGGTTTATTTTATTTTTATTTTAGGTTTAGTTTTTTTTTTAGTTTAGGATTTAAGTTTTATTTTTTTATATATTTTTAGGTTTTATTTTTGGGTTTAATTTTTTTATTTAGGTTTTTATTTAGTTCTTACTTTATTTTATTTTAGGTTTATTTTATTTTTATTTTATGTTTACTTTTTATTTTATTTAATTTTTTATTTTTAAGTTTATTTTATTTTTTTAGTTTAGGTTAAGTTATTATTTATTTTATTTTAGTTTATTTTAATTAGATTATTATATTTTATTTTTAGATTTAGGTTTAGGTTTTAGTTTGTGTTTTTATTTTATTTTATTATTTATTTTATTTAAGTTTATCTTTTTATTTATTTTCTTTATTATTATTTTTATTTTAGTTTAGGTTTAGGTTTTAGGTTTTTTAGGGTTTAGGGTTTAGGGTTTAGGGTTTAGGGTTTTTAGGTTTAGTTTAGGGTTAGGGTTTAGGGTTTAGGCTTTAAGGTTTAGCATTTAGGCTTTAGGGTTTAGGGTTTTTAGGGTTTAGGGTTTAGGGTTTAAGGATTAGGGCTTAGGGTTAGCTTAGGGTTTAGGGTTAATTTAGGGTTTAGGGTTTAAGGTTTGCAATTTAAGCTTCAAGGTTTAGGGTTTTTAAGGTTTAGCATTTAGGGTTTAAGGTTTAGTGTTTAAGGTTTAGGGTTTAGGGTTAGGGTTAGGGTTTAGGGTTTAGGGTTTAGGGTTTAGGGTTTTTTAAGGTTTATGATTTAAGGTTTAGGGTTGTAGGTTTAGTGTTTAGTGTTTAGGGCTTTAAGGTTATGGTTTTAGCATTTATGGTTTTAGGGTTTAGGGTTTAGGGTTTAGGATTTTTGGGTTTTTTTAACAAAGAACAAATTCATATTCAGTATTTCTTTTTTTATTTCATTTACCAAGTAACACACCAAGTTTTCTAAGACACAAGCAACAACATAGATAAAAAATTAGCATGCATGAGCAAATCAAAACCCTAGACAAACTAGAACTATCTCTCTTATAAAGACATAGTTCATAGCGTGGTCGATTGGTTGTTCTTCAGTTTGTTTAGTTCCCATTAGAACTACCTCGGCCACTTGAGTAGTGGGATCCACCATCATTTCCCCGATGTCTCCCTTCGCCACAACCATGGTTGTAACCTCAATCACTCCTCTCATCTCCATAACCACCACTACTCCGACCACCACCTCCATATCCACCAGCACCTCCAGATCTCCCACCACCACTACGATAACCACCGCCTACACCTTTGCCTCCACTGCTAGATCTAGACTAAACATGGCTGACGGTGATGTTCCTGTCGTCAAGGTTCTACCCATTCTTAGTGTATAGGTTTAGGTTTAGGTTTATTAGGTCTTAGGGTTTAGATTTATTTTTTAATTTATTTAGTTGCTTTATATTTAGGTTTAGGGTTTGGGGTTTAGTGTTTAAGGTTAGGGTTTAGGATTTAGAGTTTAGGGTTTAGTGTTGAGTGTTTAGGGTTTAGGGTTTAAGGTTTTAAGGTTTATGCTTTTAGAGTTTAGGGTTTAGGGGTTAGGGTTACGGTTAGGGTTTAGGGTCTAGGGTTTAGGGTTTAAGGTTTAGGGTTTTTTAGGATTTAGGATTTACGGTTTAGGGTTTAGGGGTGTAGGTATATTGTTGTAGGTTTAGGGTTTAGGGTTTAGGGTAAGTTTTATGGTTTAGGGTTTAGAATTTATGGTTTAGGATTTTTATTAAATTAAGTAAACTGGTAGGTTTAGGTTTATTTAGTTTACTTAGTTTATTTTTTATTTATTTTAGTTTATTTTATGTTTTATTTATATTTGGGTTTATTTTTTATTTTTATTTAGTTTAGTTTATTTATTTTAGGTTTATTTATTTTAGTTTAGGTTTTTTATTTTAGTTTATTTTTTAGGTTTAGGGTTAGGTTTATTTTTTAGTTGAGTTTTATTTTTATTTATTTATTAAGTTTAGGTTTTTAGGTTTTTTGGGTTTAGGGATTATCGTTTAGGGTTTAGGGTTTTACGATTTAGGGTTTTAGGGTTTAGGGTTTAGGGTTAGGGTTTAGGGTTTAGGGTTTAGGGTTTAGGGTTTAGGGCTTAGGGTTTAGGGTTTAGGATTTAGGTTTTAGTGTTTAGGCTTTAGGATTTAGGGTTTTTAGGGTTTGGGGTTTATGGTTTAGGTTTAGGGTTTAGGCTTTAGGTTTTAGGGTTTAGGGTTTGGGTTTTGGGCTTTAGGGTTTAGGGTTTAGGGTTAGTTCCAGGGTTTAGGGTTTAGGGTTCAGGCTTTAGTTTAGATTTATATTTAAATTAAATAAACTAGTAGGTTTAGGTTTTTTTTTAAGTTTTTTTTTAGGGTTTAGGGTTTAGGGTTAGGTTATGGTTTAATTTTTATTTATTTTTGTTTATTTTATTCTTTTTTTTATTTATGTTTATTTTTTTATTTGGTTTAGTTTATTTATTTTAGTTTAGATTTTTTTATTTTAGTTTATTTTTTTAGGTTTAGGTTTAGGTTTATTTTTTTAGTTTAGTTTTATTTTTATTTTATTTTTTAGGTTTAGGTTTTATTTTTTATTTTTAGGTTTAGGTTTAGGTTTTTATTTTATTCTTTTTGGTTTATGTTTTAGGATTTTATTTTAGGTCTATTTTTAGGTCTAATTTTTTAGTTTAAGTTTGGGTTTATTTTTAGTTTATTTTATTTTATTTAGTTTAACTTTAGGTTTAGGCTTAGTTTATTTTAGGTTTAATCTTAAGTTTTATTTATTTTAGTTTAGTTTATTTTGGTTTAGGTTTCAATTTATTCTATTTTATTTAATTTATTTTTATTTTAGGTTTAGATTTTTTTTTAGTTTCGGGTTTAGGTTTAATTTTTTACTTATTTTTTGGTTTATTTTTTAGGTTTAAGTTTTTATTTTGTTTTATTTTAGGTTTATTTTAGGTTTAATTTAATTTTATTTTACGTTTAGTTTTTATTTTATTTAGGTATTTTATTCTTAGGTTTATTTAATATTTTTAGTTTAGTTTAGGTTATTAATTATTTTATTTTAGTTTATTTTTATTAAGTAATTTTATTTTATTTTTATGTTTAGGTTTAGGTTTTAGTTTAGGTTTTTATTTTATAGTATTTTTTTATTTTTTCTATTTACTTTATTTTTTTATTTTATTTTAAGATTTATTTTGTTTAGGCTTAGAATTTTAAGTTTTTGGGGTTTAGGGTTTAGAATTTAGGGTTTAGGTTTAGGGTTTAGCTTTAAGGTTTATGGTTTAGGGTTTAGTGTTTAGGGTTAGGGTTTTAGATTTAGGGTTTAGGGTTGAGTTATAGTTTGAGGTTTAGGGTTTAGATTTAGGTTTAGGTTTAGGTAGGGTTTAGGGTTTAGGTTTTAGGGTTTAGGGTTTGGTTTAGGGTTTAGGTTTGGTTTTAGAATTAGGGTTATAGGCTTAGCTTTTTTTTTTAAAATTGTAGGTAGGTTTGTTTATTAAGTTTATTTTTTATTTATTTTGAGTTTATTTTGTTTATTTTCATTGAGGTTTATTTTATTTTAGTTTAGTTTATTTATTTTAGTTTAGGTTTTTTATTTTAGTTTATTTTTTAAGTTTAGGTTTATTTTTTAGTTGAGTTTTATTTTTATTTTATTATGTAGGTTTAGGTTTTTTTTAGGTTTAGGCTTAGGTTTTTATTTTATATTTTAGGTTTAAGTCTTGGCTTTTTATTTTAGGTTTATTTTTAGGTTTTATTTTATTTAGTTTAGGGTTTAAGTTTAGTTTATTTTAGGTTTTATTTATTTTAGTTTAGTTTATTTTGCATTAGGTTTGGGTTTATTTATTTTTTTTATTTTATTTTTATTTTTTAGGTTTAGGATTTTTTAGTTTATGGTTTAGGTTTATTTTTTTATTTATTTTTTAGCTTTTATTTATGGGTTTATCTTTAGGCTTTTATTTAATTTTAAATATATTTTATTTTTGATTTATTTTACATTTAGTTTTTATTTTATTTAAGTTTTTATTCTTAGGTTTATCTAATTTTTTAGTTTAGTTTAAGTTTTCATATATTATATTTTAGTTTATTTTTATTAGTTTACTTTATTTTGTTATTAGGTTTAGGTTTAGGTTTTAGTTTAGGTTTTTATTTTATTAAGGTTTAGGTTTTCATTTATTTTGTCATTTGGTTTAATTTAGTTTAGCTTTAGGTTTTTAGGTTTTTAGGATTTAGGATTTAGGGTTTAGGGTTTAGCATTAAGGGTTTAGGGTTTTAGGGTTTAGGGTTTAGGGTTAGGGGTTAGGATTTAGGGTTTAGGGTTTAGTGTTTAGGCTTTAGCATTTAGGGTTTAGGGTTTATTAGGTTTTAGGGTTAGTTTAAGTAGGTTTAGGTTTAAGTTTAGGTTTAGGGTTTAAGTTTAGGGTTTTAGGGTTTAGGGTTTAGTTTAACTTTTAGGTTTAGGGTTTAGTTATAGTTTTTTGGGTTTAGTTTTTGGGTTTAGGGTTTAGGGTTTAGGTTTAGGATTTTGGGTTTAGATTTAGGGGTTTAGGGTTTTGGTTTAGGGTTTAGGTTTAGGGGTTAGGTTTAGTTAAATTTTAAAAAAAAATTAAGTAAACTAGGTTTAGGTTTTAGTTTATTTTTTATTTATTTTAGTTTATTTTATTTTATTAGATTTAGATTTATTTTTTATTTTAAGTTTAATTTATTTATTTAGGTTTATTTTTTTTTAGGTTTTATTTTAGTTTATTTTAGGTTTAGGTATAGGTTTAGGTTTAATTTTTTAGTTTAGTTTATTTTTATTTTATTTTTTAGGTTTAGGTTTTATTTTTTATTTTTAGGTTTAAGTTTAAGTTTTAATTTAATTTTATTAGGGTTAGGATTTAGGTTTTTAGTTTAGGTTTAGATTTATTTTTAGTTTATTTTATTTTATTTAGTTTTGGTTTAGGTTTAGGTTTAGCTTATTTTAGGTTTGGTTTGGGTTTTATTTATTTTTAGTTTAGGCTTGGGTTTATTTTCTTTTGAATTTAGGTTTAGGTTTTTATTTAGTTTAGGGTTTAGGTTTTATTTTTTATTTAATTTTGGGATTTATTTTTTAAGTTTATTGTTTAGGTTTAGGATCTTATTTAGTTTTTATTTTATTTTATTTTAGGTTTATTTTATTTTTATTTTAAGTTTAGTTTTTATTTTATTTAGGTTTTTTTTTTTTTAGTTTATTTTAGGTTTTTAGTTATTTTATTTTACTTTAGTTTTTACTTTTTATTTTATTTTTTTTAGGTTTACGTTTAGGTTTTAGTTTATATTTTTATTATATTTTATCTTGGTTTAGATTTTTTTATTTATCTTATTTTTAGGTTTTATTTAGTTTAGGTTTAGGTTTTTAGCTTTTGAGAGTTTAGGGTTTAGGGTTTAGGGTTTAGGGTCTAGGATTTGAGGTTTAGGGTTTATGGTTTTTAGGTTTTAACGTTTATGGTTTTTAGGGTTTAAGATTTAGGGTTTAGGGTTTAGGTTTTAGGTTTACGGTTCAAGTTTTAGTTTATTGTTTAGGGTTTTTTTCATTTTTTTTAACAGGAAACAAATTTAGATCCAACCTTTCTTCTTTCGATTTTATCACCAAAGTTTACTAAGACATAACATAGATAAAAATGAGCATGCATAGAAATCAAAACCTAGATAATTAGAACTTTCTTGTGGACACAATTTTGTAAGCGGTAGATCTTTCATCTTGGTTTTCCCATCAACCAGGGCTCTCTAGATCAAAATCATATCCTCAATCTCTCCCTCGCCACCCCACGAATTCATTGGACCTCCCACCTCCATAACCATCCTGCTCAAACCACCTCCATATATCACCTATATTCCCCACCATATAACCAGCCAGCCTTTGCCTCCACCACCAGATCTAGACTGTGTTTGTTTGATGGTGATGTTCCAGCCATTAAGGTTCTGCCCATTCTTAGGATTTAAGTTTAGTTTTAGGTTAATTAGGTTTTAGGGATTATGTTTATTTTTTAATTTATTTAGTTTCTTTAAGTAAGGTGTAGGGTTTGGGGTTAGGGGTTCAGGGTTTAGGGTTTAGGGTTTATGCTTTTAGGGTTTAAGGTTTAGGATTAGGGTTTAGAAGGTTTAGGATTAGGGTTTAGGGTTTAAGGTTCAGGGTTTTTTTTAAATTAAGTAAACCGGTAGATTTAGGTTTATTTAGTTTATTTATTTTATGTTCTATTTATTTAATTTAATTTAATTTTTTATTTTTATTTTTATTTAGTTTATTTTATTTATTTTAGGTTTATTTATTTTAGTTTAGGTTTTTTATTTTAGTTTATTTTTTAGTTTTAGGTTTAGGTTTAGGTTTATTTTTTAGTTGAGTTTTTCTTTTTTTTTAGGTTTAGGGTTTATTTTTTATTTTTAGGTTTAGGTTTAGGTTTTATTTAATTTTTTTTAGGCTTAGGTTTTATGTTTTATTTTTAGGTTTATTTTAAGTTTATTTTTAATTTAGGTTTAGGTTTTTTCAAGTTTATTTTATTGTATTTAGTTTAGGTTTAGGTTAAGGTTTAGTTTATTTTAGGTTTAGGTTTAGGTTTCATTTATTTTAGTTTAGGTTTAGGTTTATTGTATTTTGTTTATTTATTTTTATTTTAGGTGTAGGTTTTTTTTTTAGTTTAGAGTTTAGGTTTTTTTAATTTATTTTTAGGTTTTATTTTTCGGTTCATTTTTCAGGTTTAGGTTTTCATTTAGTTTTATTTTATTTATTATGTTTATTTTATTTTTTATTTTATATTTATTTTTTTTATTTTATTTAGGTTTATTCTTAAGTTTAATTAATTTTTTAATATAGTTTAGTTTTCTTCATTTTATTTTACTTTAGTTTTATTTTTAGGTTTAAGTTTTGGTTTTGGTTTAGGTATTGATTTTATTTTTATTTTATTTTATTTAGGTTTAGGTTTATTTATTTATTTTATTTTTATTTATTTAGGTTTAGGTTTTTTAAGTCATTAGGGTTTAGGGTTTAGGGTTTAGGGTTTAGCATTTTAGGGTTTAGATTTAGAGTTTAGGGTTTAGGGTTTGAGTTTAGAGTTTAGAGTTGATAGTTTAATGTTTAGGCTTTAAAATTTAAAGTTTTTAGTGTTTAGGGTTTACGGTTTAGGGTTAGCTTAGAGTTTAGTGTTAGTTTATGGTTTAGGGTTTAGATTTCATGGTTTAGGGTTTTTATGGTTTAGGGTTTAGGGTTAGTTTGGTTTAGGTTTAGGGTTTAGGGTGCAGGTTTATAGTTTAGGTTTAGTTTAGGTTTAAGGTTTAGGGTTTAGGGTTATGTTTAGGTTTTAGAATTAGGTTTAGGTTTAGGGTTTAGGTTTAGGATTTAAGTCTAGGTTTTACAGTTTAGGTTTTTAGTAATAATTGGAGATTTATTTAGTTTCTTTTTTATTTATTTTAGCCTATTTTATTTTGTATTTTTATCTAGTTTGGTTTATTATTTTTGGGTTATTTATTTTAGTTTAGGTTTTTTATCTTGGTTTATTTTTTAGGTTTAGGTTTATGTTTATTTTTTAGTTTAGTTTTATTTTTTATTTATTTTTTTAGGTTTAGGTTTTAGTTTTTATTTTTAGGTTTAGCTTTAGGTTTAGGTTTATTTTTAGTATATTTTATTTTATTTAGTTTAGGGTTTATTTTTAGTTTATTTTAGGTTTAAGTTTATGTTTTATTTATTTTAGTTTAGATTTAGGTTTATTTTCTTTTATTTATTTTAAGTTTAGGTTTTTTTTAGTTTAGGGTTTAAGTTTTATTTTTTATTTATTTTTAGGTTTATTTTTTAGGTTTAGGTTTTTATTTAGTTTTGTTTTACTTTAGGTTTACTTTATTTTATTTTACATTAGTTTTATTTTGTTTAGGTTTTTTATTTTTAGGTTTATTTTATTTTTTTGGTTAAGTTTAGGTCTTTCTTTTTTTAGTTTTGTCAATTTTTATTTTATTTTATTTTGGTTTAGGTTTAGGTTTAGGTTAGGTTTTAGTTTAGGTTTTATTTTATTTTTTATTTTATTTTATTTAGGTTTAGGTTTCATTTATTTAATTTTTTAGGTTTATTTAGTTTTGGTTTTGGTGTTTAAGTTTTAGGGTTTAGGGTTTAGGGTTTAGTGTTTAGGCTTGATTTAGGTTTTAGGGTTTAAGGTTTAGGGTTTAAGGTTAGTTTAGGGTTTAGGATTAGTTTAGGGTTTAGGTTTTAGTGTTAGCTTAGGGTTTAGGGTTAGTTTTGGGTTTAGACTTTAGGCTTTAGGGTTTAGGGTTTTTAGGGTTTAGGGTTTAAGGTTTAGGGTTTAGGGATTAGGGTTTAGGGTTTAGGTTTAAGGTTATGGTTTAGGGTTTAGGGTTTAAGGTTTAGGGTTTGTTAGGGTTTAGTGTTTAGGGTTGTTGGTTTAGGGTTATAGGTTTAGGATTTAGGGTTTAGGGTTAGTTTTAGTGTTTGGGTTTAGGGTATTTTTTTAATTTTTGGTTTAGGATTTAGGGTTTATGTTTTAGAGTTTAGGGTTTAGGGTTTAGGGTTCTAGGATTTAAGGTTTATGGTTTAGGGTTTAGGATTTAGGGTTGAGGGTTTAGGTTTTATATTTACATTTCAAGTTTTAGTTTAAGGTTTATGGTTTTTTTTAACAGAGAATAAATTCAGATTCAACATTTCTTCTTTTCAATTTCATCAACCAAATAACACACCAAGTTTTCTAAGACATAGATAAAAAATGAGCACGCATTGAGCAAATCAAAAACCCTAGATAACTAGAACTTTCCATAATGTAATGACACAGTTCCATAAGCAGTAGATGGGATCAAGTGTTCTTCAATTTCTCTGGTTCCCATCAGAACCAACTCGGCCTCTCGAGTAGCGAGATCTACCATCATATACATCTCCTCCTTACCACCATGGTTAACCTCCATTGGTCCTCCCTCCTCCATAACAATCCACCTCGACCACCACCTCCATATCCACGATTATCTTATCCCCATCACCATGATAACCTCACCTCGCCTTGCAAGATCTAGACTAAGCAGTTTGGGTGATGTTCCTGAGTCAAGTTCTAACCATTCTTAGGGTTTAGGTTTTGGTTTAGGTTTATTAGGTTTTAGGGTTTAGGTTTATTTTTTAATTTATTTAGTTACTTTAGGTTTAGGTTTAGGCTTTGGGGTTTAGGGTTTAGGGTTTAGGGTTTAGGGTTTAGGGTTAGGGTTAGAGTTTAGGGTTTAAGGTTTAGGGTTTTAGGGTTTATGCTTTTAACGTTTAGGGTTTAAGGTATAGGGTTTAGGTTTAAGGTTTAGGTTTTAGTTTAGGATTTAGGGTTTTTGGTTTTTTTTTTAATTTTAATGAAGAATAGATTAAGATTCAACATTTTTTCTTTTTGATTTCATCAACCAAGTAACAAACCAGGGAAGTGAGGTAATCAGTTGACCTCCTTAGGCTAGCTAAAGCCTTGTGCTCTTGGGATGTCTAGACTAAACCATTACCATTCAATCTTATATAAATCAATACATGAATAGAGGAAAGAGAACTCAACATTCATACACTTAAGCTATAAGCACATGCATTTCTTATGTATTTATAACTAGCATCATAACACATATTATTCATTTATAAGCTTTTGAAAAATACATTTAGATTTAATAGTGATAGTAGTCATGCATATATTAAATTAAATCAACACATGCAAGCTACATAAAGGTAACCCATTTTAGTTTACTTTGTTTTGAAAAGATTTTTGCATGAATTCAAATGACATACCAAATTTAACAAGATTGGAAAAAAGACAATCAAATATAAGCATGTGATTCATTCAACCAAACTAGTTTTTAAGGGCAATTAATTCAAATAAGATTATTTAAAGCAAACTAAAGCTTCTTTATTAATAAAGTTTTGGATTTGATTTAATCTAAAGAGGAGAAGAGAAATCATCACTTGCTATTTTAAACCCATTCTCATATTAGTGATTTGATTTAATTTAATGAAATGTAATTAAGTTGGACCCTTAATTAGATGAATTAATTACCCTTACTAATGTCACCTTAAAGTAAATAACAAAATAATTATGAGCCAACATGATATGCATAAAATAAACTTGCAATGATCATAAGAAATAAAAGGGGCCTAATGCAATTGGCTCATGATTAATAGTTAATTAGATTATGGGACTTAATTATTACTCTTATGGTTTTCTCCACACATGTGGACTAACCATAATTTCATTAAACTACTTTGGGTTATTAAACACCTAAAGATCTACCCCATGATTTAATTAATTCAGGTTAGATGTGATTAAGATTTCAATATTATTAAGTGATTTAATTAATTAGTTAAATTTTAATTAATTTCATTTTAGAAAAGGGTGAAATGAACTTCCAAAAAGGGGTCCCAACCTTATTCTTTAGTTCACTTACTGTTAAACAATGATTAATAAACTTAATTAACCAATTTATTACTGTTCATCACATTAATGAATCATTAATTAACTTAAAATAGTAGGTAAGGTTTAATTAGTTTTTTTAATTAAGTGCAATAAATCCCAAGAAAATATGGGTGGCGTCATCCCATTAAATTAACCCACAAAATTTGGGATTAATTGCTCATGTAATTAAAAGTAATTAAGCTAATTAATTTTGTAATTAGACCTAATTTTCAAAATTAGTTAAGATCATTTTAATTAATTCTCCTCTAAAATACCTTTAAAATTAGTATTTATTTGCATTTTTTTATTTCTGAATTTATAAGATTTTTATAAGTTTTGATTAAAAATGATTAATTAAGCTAATTAAACCTAATCCTATTGTGCCATGTGGCACCTCAGATTAGCTACATAAAACTTATTCAACTTGCCTATGGCGTGGTGGGCTTTTCTCATCCCATCGATCTAAGATCACTACTATAATCCTAAAGCTTAATAAGATTAAATCAAATTGATAGTAGATCTAATCACAACCGATTTCATTAAACATACATTGCTAATCTAACATCATGCGGTGAGGGAGCATGGAGTTTGTTGCCATTTCTTACTTGATTGAGCTTGCAGAGCTTGGGTCAACTCAAGGATCCCACACCTTGACATGATGGAGGATCCATTGGTCAAGATCACAATATACAAGTTTTCTTCAAAAATCTCCAACTTATTTTTAGCTAAGGATCTGTTTTGGAAGCATACATCACCGAAGCTCAAGATTGGGGGCTCAAATGATTGAAGAAGCTTCATCTAGTGGAGATGAAGCTCTATTGAGCAGTAATTAGATCAATTCTTCAATGTTTTAGAACACTAGCGATGATTTGGTGCTTGACTTTGATCAAGTCCCACCTCTAGTGCTCTGAGCTTGGGAGATGATTTGTTCTTGCTCGGCGTGCCTAAGAAGGTGCGTCAAAGTTAATTTGAGTTTGATGGAGAATGGGAAGTTAGGTCAAATTGAGTGTCTTCTTTTAGGATGGGAGAATGGAATTTTGATTGAGGAATGAGCTTGGGAACTTGAATTATTAGCGCTCTTCTTGGGTAGCTAAGGCTCAGAATGATTTTTATGTGTGTTTGAGTGGAAGCGAGGAGGTGTATACCCTCCCCTCCCTTCATCTTGATGGATGGTGTGGGATCTAGTTTGGCTTCTTGCTATGGGTTTCAAATGCTCTGTGGAGGGTGAGGTGATTTCACCTCCCATGGGTCATGGTGACCCAACCTCCCTTGGATTAGGTTGAGCAGTGTCCAAGGTGCCTAGGTGGACCATTGTGGGATTACCAAGTGGCCAAGGAATGGAAATGACCACTTACATAGGTGATTTATCTCATGTGATGCCCTTGACCCAAGGGTAGAATGATCATTTGGCATTGGATTTGATTTGAACATATTTGAAATGAGCCAAAAGTGTGTTAGCCCAAATTTCAAGTCAGTTGGAGTTGATTCGGTTAAGTTTGGCTCAATTTGACTCATTTAGGTCAAATTCGATCAGGTTGGGTCAAATTGACCAATTGGTCAAATTGCATCAAACCAAGGGTTGGGTCAAGTTCATATGATCATTTGGGATGTTTTGGTTCAATTGGCTTGGTTTAGTTTGGCTTAGATTTGATTTTGGCTCATCTGAATTCATTTGGGTCAAATGGGTTAAGTTGACCAATTTGTGGCCAAATTATTGAGTGTTGGTTTGGGTTTATTTGACCAATTGAAGATGATTGTAGGCTTTGGTTTCAATTAATTTGGATTTGGTTTTGATTTAGGCCAACTTGAACCTTTAGGTCAAATTGGGATAAGTAGGTCAATTGGGTTCAATTTGGTCCAATCATGGCATTGGTCAAGTTCAACAATCAATTTAGAATGAACTTGAGCCATTGGTTACAATCAATTTAGTTTATATTTTAATTTGACCCAATTTGGTCTTTTAGGTCAATTTGGGTCAACTTGTCAAGAGCCAATTGGGTTTGGTTTGACAATTGAAGTCAAGTCATATTCAAATATTGATTTTGATTTGGTATGAATCATTTGTTTCAAAGGATTTGGCTTAGGTTGCAATTTTAGTTTAAGTTCATATGGGTTAAGTGGTTGACTTGGTAAAATGACCAAGTTGACTTGGTTTGACCAATTTGACAATTGATCAACCTAGGGTGATCAAGATCATGATGGAGGTTTTGATGGGCTTGGTTCAATCTAATTTGGGTAGGATTAGAACTTGGCTCAAATAGGTCAAGTTGGCCACTTTGGGTCAAGTAGACCAATTAGGATAGTTGGCTTGATTTTGGGTTAGTTGAGTTTGATTTAGTTGAGTTTATATATGGATTTGGGATTGATATATAAATTCAATTGCAATTAGCTTGGGTTCAAATGGGTTTTGGTTCATTTGAACATTTCAAGTCAAAATATTTAAGTTGGGTTTGACTTGGGTTGATTTTGGTTTGTCTTGATGATTATAGATTTTATTTATACTTGTGAATATGATTGAAGGTATGATCGATTCATGAGAAAATAAATTGAATTTGGGTTTTGGAATGAAGAAATTTGGCTAAGTCCATGGAGTTAAGTCATGGCTTAGGTTTGATTTTGGATTTGATTTAGTTTTGATCATTTAAATGTATATTTCATTTAAATTTGTGAAGATGATTGAAAATATGATTGATTTGGAAAAATCAATTGAGTTTAACGATTTGGATTAAGATTTGGCTAAGTTCATGGATAGGTCATATGGCTTAGGAAGGGTTTTGATTTAATTTGATTTAGTTGATTTAGTTTTGATCATTGGAATGTAGATTTGATTTATATTTAGGAGGATGATTGAAGATATAAATTGATTATGAGAAAATAAGTTGATTTTGGATTGATTTGGATTAAGATTTGGCTAAGTCCATGGGATAGGTCATATGACTTAAGAAGGGTTTCAAATTTGGATTTGATCATGGGCATCAACCATTAGGTTTTGGAATTTGGATTTGGATTTAGATTTGGATTTGATGTTTGGATTGAACTTGAGGTTTGGTTTGAGAAGGTGAACATGGATTGGATTTGTCTTGTAGAGTAGGTCAATTATCTTAATCCCTAAGGCATAACCTAATCTTATGGTTAACCTTTCTAAGTCTTTAGGCTTAGGTTAAGTGTTTCAATAATTGTTAGAAGTATCTTATGATTAGGGTAGTCTTAGTGTCTAGAAGACTTCTAAGTCTAAGATGAGAAGATTGAATCCACATTCCAAAAGTGAGGTCAACAGGCCTTAGGCTCCATAGTGTTGCCCTTGGAGATAGATGATTGAAAGACCGAAGCCAAGTTTCACATTATAAACTCGAATACATCTTTTAACGCTTTGTTTGGGAGAACATGGATACATGAGAATCATAGTTCCATCCTTTCTACATCAGTCTATGAAGTTTTTGAGAGGTGGGATCATCTACTATGTCAAAGGAGATCTCAAGCCATTTACAGTTCATGAGGTCGGCATATATGACGATGTAGCTTACTACCTCCCTCAAAATCAACAAGTCTATTATCATGAACTTGGCCAAAGTTTAAAAATAAAATAAAAAGAAAAAGGAAGAGAAAAAAAAGAAAAGAAAGAAATAAAAAGAAAATAAAAGGGTGTTGAAATAGAGTTGGAGGAGGAAGTGGAGCTTGACATTAGATTCCACCCACAGTTCGTTACTCCATTCGAACATATGAGTAGGATGACCTGACCTCCACCTAGTAGATGAAGAGGCTAGTTTAGAGGTAGTTCTAGGGGTGGAAAATCTTCTTATTGGCCACCCAATAGAAGATATGTCCCAGCTACTAGGAGTACACCTGCTATCCATATAGACTTAGAATATAGTTCATAGGATGAGTCTTATACGTTTAGCACACCAGTCAGCTCTTCTCAGTAGTAGATTCTTTTAGAGATGACACTTTAGCAAGATAACCATGAAGACCTAGCTCCAAAGTAAAGCATAAGTGTATCCAAGTCTATATGTGAATAAGTTAGGCATTAGTTGGGAACCTTTGCTCTAACCCCACTTTCCTCTCAAGAATCTGAGGGCTTGGAAGTTAAGGAAGCCCATAAGTCATCAACAGGTGTGAAGACTTAGAGGTTCTTTCTGGAAGAATCATCCTCAATTCAAGAAGTTGATGTAGAACTTGAGGATGAATCCTATAAAAATTTAATAAAATTACCTTTTGATTACTAATTACCTTGTGTTCATAATTTAGCAAAGAAAGGGTTAATCCCACATACTTGGTCAAAGCATAGGTCAGACTACTTTGAAAGAATATGTAAGAACAAATGAAAAAGCTCTCAATCAAGATTGGGACTAAGATTGATGGTTCCAATCGATGATGATGATTACTGCTTAGTCATCACCAATCATTTGGAATTGATAATTTATTTTCAAATCACATTAACTCATATGAGTAGTTTTGCTTAGAAACTTCAGATGATTTAAATAATTTTTAAGTCAAAGGTGCACTACCAGAGTTCAAAGAAGAGATTAAGTCAACCATTGACGAGCTCAAAGAAATCAACTTAAGAGCTAAAGAAGATCCACACTCGACATACATCAATTCTTTATTGAATGAAATTGAAACCAATGACTTTATTAGGCTATTGACTTAATTTAAGGACCACTTTGCATGGAGTTATGAAGAGATGATTGGATTGGCTCTTGATGTAGTAGTCCATAAACTAGCAATAGAGCCTACTGCTAACCCTATCAAGCAAGCTCCTAGACACATACGATTAGACATAGAACAACATGTCATTTCTGAAGTTAAGAAATTGATCAATGTTGGCTTCATTTGGAAAGAAAAATACTTTAGTTGGTTAGCCATCGTCATCCCAATTAAGAAAAAGAATGGCCAAATTCATATGAGTTGATTTTATGGATTTAAATAAAGCATGTCCAAAATGAATTTCCACTACCAATCCTAGAGCTGATGGTGGACATTGCCTCATCTCATGTAGTCTTCTCTTTCATGGATGGCTCATTTGGATATAACCAAATAAAGATGGTTCCTGAAGATGAAAGAAATATTGCTTTTAGAACCCTAATTAGAATCTACTATAAGGTCATGCCCTTGACCTTAAAATGCTGTCGCATAGGGCAATGACTCAAATCTTGACTAACTCATTCATTCATCATCATGTTGATCATGAAAGTAGAAAAGAAAGGCCATACCTTTGATTTGAGAGTAGTTTTCAAACAGTTACAACAATTTAACCTCAAAATGAATCCCCTAAAGTGTGCATTCAGAGTAGCTTTCGGTAAATTCCTTGGTTTTATTGTACGACACTAGGGAATTGTAATCAATCTAGAGAAGATCAAGGTGATATTAGAAATGGCACCCCCTAAAAATTTAACTCAACTCAGATCATTCCAAGGGCAGTTGGCATATCTAAGATGCTTTATATCCAACCTATTGTAAAGATGCCAACCATTTTTAACACTTATCAAAAAGGATGCCAAGTTCAAGTAGGATGACAAGTGTGTGTATGCCTTCAAAGACATCAAGCATTACTTGATGACATTGCCAGTTCTAGTAGCCCTTATCTTAGGCAAGCCGCTCATACTTTACACTACTGCATTAGATGACTCCCTTGGTGCTTTGTTGACCTAAGCTAATGATGAAGGGATGGAAAACATACTCTACTACCTCAACAGTCATCTAATCCCTGCTTTGGCTAATTATCCACCCATTGAGAAGCATTACCTAGCTTTAATCTTTGCATCCTAAAGCAACAACACAACATGCTTCCTCATAAGGTGAACTTATCTTTAGGATCAATCCACTTCTGGTATAATGACAGTGACACTATAGATGATTTACACGACAATCCATGATCCTCTCATAGTTTGACATTTTCTTTATACCCCTCCATGCGATGAAAGGATAAGCGGATTTCAAAGCAGCACACCTACTTCCTGGTGACTCTCAACTTAGTGATGATCTCCCTGATAAACAAATCATGAACTTAGGGGATACTAGCATTCGCTGCTGGGAGATGTACTTATTTTAGGTTTATTTTATTATTATTTTATGTTTAGTTTTTATTTTATTTAGGTTTTTTAATTCTTAGGTTTATTTTATTTTTTAGTTTAGTTTAGGGTTTATTTATTTAATTTATTTTATTTTTATTAGTATATATTTTCTTTTTAAGTTTAGGTTTTCATTTTAGGTTTTATTTTATTTTATTATTTTATTTTATTATTTTATTATTTTATTTAGGTTTAATTTTTTAATTTATTTTATTTTTAGGTTTTATTTAGTTTAAGTTTAGGTTCTTAGGTTTTTAGGGTTTAGGGGTTTAGGGTTTGGGGTTTAGGTATAGGGTTTATGATTTTAGGGTTTAGGGTTTAAAGTTTTATGATTTAGGTTTAGGGTTAGGGTTTAGGGTTTAGAGTTAGCTTAGGGTTTAGGGTTAGTTTAGGTTTTGGGGTTTAAGGTTTAGGGTTTAGACTTTAGGCTTTAGTATTTTTAGGGTTTTGGGTTTAGGTTTAGGGTTTTAGGTTTAGGGTTTAGGGATTTAAGGTTTAGGGTTTAGGATTTTAGGTTTTGGGATTAAGGTTTAGGGTTTTTAGGGTTTAGGGTTTAAGTTTAGGATTAGGGTTTACAATTTTAGAGTTTAGGGTTTAGGTTTTAAGTTCTGATTAGGATTCATTTAGGTTTAAGGTTGATTTAGATTTAGGTTTAGGGTTTAGTTTAAGTTTTAGATTTTAGTTTAAGGTGTAGGTTTAGAGTTTAAGGTTTTTAAGATTTAGGGTTTAGGGTTTAGGGTTTAGAGTTTAGGGTTGATTAGGGTTTAGTTTAAGGTTTATGATTTAGGAGTTTGATTTAGAATTTAGTGTTTAGGATTTAGGATTTTGTTTAGGGTTTATAGTTTAGGAGTCATAGGTTTAGTGTTTAGGTTTAGTAGTTTAGTTTAGGTTTGAGTTTAGTTAGGATTTTGAGTTTAGGGTTTTAGGGTTTTAAGGTTTCAGGTTTAAGGTTTAGGGTTTTTTAGGGTTTGGGGATTAGGGTTTTGGTTTAGGGTTTAGGGTTGTAGGTTTAGGGTTTAGGGTTTAGGGTTTAGGGCTTAGAGTTTACTATTTAAGGTTTAGGATTTAAGGTTTAGGGTTTAGGGTTTAAGGTTTATGGATTTTATTTTATTTTATTTTATGTTTATTTTATTATTATTTTACTTTAAGTTTTTATTTTATTTAGGTTTTTTTATTCTTAGATTTATTTTATTTTTTAGTTTAGTTTAAATTTTATTTATTTTATTTAGTTTATTTTTATTAGTATATTTGATATTATTTTTAAGTTTAAGTTTAGGTTTTAGTTTAGGATTATATTTTATTTTATTTTTTCTATTTTATTTAAGTTTAAGTTTTAATATTTATTTTCATTTTAGGATTTATTTAGTTTAGGTTTAGGTTTTTAGCCTTTTAGGATTTAGGGTTTATAGTTTAGGGTTTTAAGGTTTATGGTTCTAGGGTTTAAGGTTTAGGGTTTAGGGTTTAGGGTTAGTGTTTTGGGATTTAGGTTTAGGGTTTATTATTTAGGGTTAGTTTAGGATTTTGAGCTTAGGGTTTAGGGTTTAGGGTTTAGGGTTTTAGGGCTTAAGGTTTAAGGTTTAGGGTTTTTTAAGGTTTAGGTTTAGGGTTTAGGGTTTAAGGTTGTTGTTTTAAGGTATAGGGTTTATGGTTTAAGGTTTTAGGTTTATGGTTTAGGGCTTTGAGTTTTGGATTTAGGGTTTAGGATTTAAGGTTTAGAGTTTAGGATTTAGAGTGTAGGGTTTTTATTTTATTTTATTTTAGGTTTATTTTATTTTTATTTTACATTTAGTTTTTATTTTATTTAGGGTTTTTATATTAAAGTTTATTTTATTTTTAGTTTAGTTTAGGTTTTATTATTTTATTTTAGTTTATTTTCATTAGTTTTTTTATTGTATTTTAAGGTTTAGGTTTTTCTTTTATTTTACTTTTTTATTATATTTAGGTTTAGGTTTTTTTTATTTATTTTATTTTTAGGATTTATATAGTTTAGGTTTACGTTTTTGGGTTTTTAGGGTTTAGTGTTTAGGATTTTAGGGTTTAGGGTTTTGGGGTTTAAGGTTTTGTGTTAGGGTTTAGGGTATAGGGTTTAGGGTTTATGGTTTAGGGTTTAGGGTTTAGGATTTACAGTTTAAGGTTTATGGTTTAGGGTTGTAGGGTTGTAGGGTTTAGGGTTTAATTTAGGATTTAGGGTTTAGGTTTTAGGGTTTAAGTTTTAGGTTGAGGTTTAAGGTTTAGGGTTTTTTAGGGTTTAGGGTTTAGGTTTTCAGGTTTAGGGTTTAGGTTTTAGGGTTGTAGGTTTAGGGTTTAATTGTAGGTTTAGGGTTTAGGGCTTAGAGTTTAGGGTTTATGGTTTAGGGTTTAGGGTTTAGGGTTTGGGGTTATGGTTTTAGGGTATAGGGTTTTGTGGTTTTGGGTTCAGAGTTTTTTGGGTTTAGGGATTAATGTTCAAGTTTTTGGCTTAGGGTTCAGGTTTTAGTTTAGGGTTTTTGGTTTTTTTTTAATAGAAAACAAATTCTGATTTAGCATTTCTTCTTTTGGATTTCATCAACTAGGTAACACACTAAGTTTTCTAAGACACAAGCACATAAATAAAAAATGAGCACGCATAGAGCAAATCAAAAATCATAGATAACTTAAAGCTTCTAGTAAAGATCTGATTCCATATCAGTGATAGGATCGATCGTTCTTCAATTTCTCCGTTCCCATGGCCACCACGACATCTCGTGGATCCACCATCATATCCCCAATCTCTCCCTCCACCACCACCTCAGCTGTAACCTCTATTGCTACTCCCGCCTCCATAAGCACCACTAATCCGACCACCACCTCCATTTCCAACAGCACCTCTAGATCCCCCACCACCCCTGCGATAATAGTCGCCTCTACCTTAGCCTCAACCACCAGATCTAGACTGAACCTGTTTGGCGGTGATGTCCTTACCATCAAGGTTCTGCCCATTCTTAGGGTTTAGGTTTAAGTTTTAGTTTATTTAGTTTTAGGGTTTAGGTTTATTTTTTAATTTATTTAGTTAGGTTTAGGTCTATGGTTTTGGGGTTTAGGGTTTAGGGTTTAGGGTTAGGGTTAGGGTATAGGGTACAGGGTTTAGGGTTTTACAATTTATGCTTTTAGGGTTTAGGGTTTAGAGTTTTGGGTTTTTTAAGGTTTAGGGTTTAAGGTTTATAGATTTTTTTTAAATAAACTAAACTGGTATGTTTAGGTTTATTTAGCTTATTTGGTTTATTTTTTATTTATTTTATTTTATTTTTTATTTTTCCTTAGGCTTATTTTTTTATTTTTATTTAGTTTAGTTTATTGATTTTAGGTTTATTTATATTAGTTAAGGCTTTTTATTTTAGTTTATTTTTTAGGTTTAGGTTTAGGTTTATTTTTAGTTGAAATTTATTTTTATTTTTGTTTTGGTTTAGGTTTTATATATTATTATTACGTTTAAGTATTTATTTTTTTTTAGGTTTAGGTTTTAGGTTTTTATTTTAGGTTTATTTTTAGGTTTTAATGTTTAGTTTTGGTTTAGGTTTACTTTTAGTTTATTTTCTTTTATTTTGTTTATGTTTAAGTTTAGGTTTACTTTATTTAGAGGTTTAGGTTTAGGTTTTATTTATTTTAGTTTAGTTTATTTTAGTTTGTATTTAGGTTTATTTTATTTTGTTTATTTTATTTTTATATTTGGTTTAGGTTTTTTTTTTTAGTTTAGGTTTAGGTTTTATTTTTTATTTAGTTTTAGGTTTTATTTTAAGGTTTATTTTTTCGGTTTAGGTTTTTATTTAATTTTTAATTTAATTTATTTTAGGTTTATTTTATTTTTATTTTATGTTTAGTTTTTATTTTATTTAAGTTTTTTATTCTTTGGTTTATTTTATTTTTTAATTTAGTTATGGTTTTTTTATATTTTATTTTAGTTTATTTTTATTATTTTATCTTATTTAATTTTTATGTTTAGGCTTAGGTTTTAGTTTAGGTTTTATTTTTATTTTACTTTATTTAGTTTAAATAATTTTTTATTTATTTTATTTTTAGGTTTTATTTAGTTTAGGTTTAGGTTTTTAGGGTTTATGATTTAGGGTATAAGGTTTAGGGTTTAGGTTAGTTTAAGGTTTTAGGGTTTAGGGTTTAGGGTTTCAGTTTAGGGCTAGGGTTTATGGTTAGGGTTAGGGTTTAGGGTTTAGGGTTTAGGGTTTAGGGTTTAGGTTTTAGGGTTTAGGGTTTAGGGTTTAGGGTTTATGGTTTAGGTTGATCTTTTTATTTTTCATTTATTTTTTGAAAATTAAGTAAATAAAGTTTAGGTTTATTTAGTTCATTTAGTTTATTTTTTTATTTATTTTAGTTTATTTTATTTTTATTTTTAGTTAGGTTTTTTATTTTTATTTAGTTTTGTTTATTTATTTTATTTTAGGTTTTTTATTTTAGTTTAGTTTTTAAGTTTAGGTTTATTTTTTAGTTTAGTTTTATTTTTATTTTTATTTTTAGGTTAATGTTTATTTTTTTTAGGTTTAAGTTTAGGATTTTATTTTATTTTCTTAAGTTTAGGTTTTAGGTTTTCATTTTGGTTTATTTTTAGGTTTTATTTTTTAGTGTAGGTTTAGGTTTATTTTTAGTTTATTTTATTTTATTTAGTATAGGTTTTGGTTTAGGTTTAGGATTTACGGATTAGGGTTTAGGGTTTAGGGTTTAGGGTTTCAAGTTTAAGGATTTGGGGTTTAAGGTTTAAGGTTTAGGATTTTTATGGTTTGGGGATTAGGGTTTTGGTTTAGGGTTTAGGATTTATGGCTTAGAGTTTACTATTTAAGTTTTAGGATTTAAGGTCTAGTGTTTAAGGTTTAGGGATTTTATTTTAGGTTTATTTTATTATTATTTTATGTTTAGTTTTATTTTATTTAGGTTTTTTTATTTTTAGATTTATTTTATTTTTTTAGTTTAGTTTAGGGTCTATTTATTTTATTTAGTTTATTTTTATTAGTATATTTGATATTATTTTTAGGTTTAAGTTTAGGTTTTAGTTTCGGATTATATTTTATTTTATTTTATTATTTTATTTAAGTTTAGGTTTTTATATTTATTTTCTTTTTAGGGTTTATTTAGTTTAGGTTTAGGTTTTTAGGCTTTTAGGATTTAGGGTTTAGAGTTTAGGGTTTTAAGGTTTATGGTTTTGGGGTTTAGCATTTAGAGTTAGTGTTTTGGGATTTGGGTTTAGGGTTTAGTGTTTAGAGTTAGTTTAGGATTTTGAGCTTAGGGTTTAGGGTTTAGGGTTTAGGGTTTAGGGTTTTAGGGCTTAGGGTTTAAGGTTTAGGGTTTTTTAAGGTTTAGGTTTAGGGTTTAGGGTTTAAGGTTATTGTTTTAAGGTATAGGGTTTATGGTTTAAGGTTTTAGGTTTATGGTTTAGGGCTTTGAGTTTTGGATTTAGGGTTTAGGATTTAAGTTTTAGGGTTTAGGATTTAAAGTGGAGGGTTTTTATTTTATTTTATTTTAGGTTTATTTTATTTTTATTTTACATTTAGTTTTTATTTTATTCATAATTTTTATATTTAAGTTTATTTTATTTTTTAATTTAGTTTAGCTTTTTATTTATTTTATTTTAGTTTATTATTATAAGTTTATTTTATTGTATTTTAAGGTTTATGTTTTTCTTTTATTTTACTTTTTTATTATATTTAGGTTTAGGTTTTTTATTTATTTTATTTTTAGGATTTATATAGTTTAGGTTTAGGTTTTCAGGTTTTTAGGGTTTAGGGTTTAGGTTTTAGGGTTTAGGGTTTTAGGGTTTAGGGTTTTAGGGTTTAGTGTTTTGGGGTTTAAGGTTTAGGGTTAGGGTTTAGGGTATAGGGTTTAGGGTTTTGATTTAGGGTTTAAGATTTATAGTTTAGGGTTTAGGGTTTAGGGTTGTCGGGTTATAGGGTTTAGAGTTTACTTTAGGATTTAGGGTTTAGTGTTTAGGTTTTAGGGTTTAAGGTTTTAGGGTTGAGGTTTAAGGTTTAGGGTTTAGGGTTTAGGGTTTCAAGTTTAGGGTTTAGGTTTTAGGGTTGTAGGTTTAGGGTTTAAGATTGTTGGTTTAGGGTTTAGGGCTTAGAGTTTAGGGTTTATGGTTTAGGGTTTAGGGTTTAGGGTTTAGGTTTTAAGGTTTAGGGTTTAGGATTTTAGGGTTTATGGTTTAGGGTTTGGAGTTTATGGTTTAGGGGTTTAGGGGTTTAGGGTTTTGTGATTTAGGGTTCAGGGTTTTTAGGGTTTAGGGTTTAAGGTTCAGGTTTTAGGTTTAGGGTTTAGGTTTTAGTTTAGGGTTTTGGTTTTTTTCTTAATAGAAAACAAATTCTGATTTAGCATTTCTTCTTTTGGATTTCATCAAACACACTAAGTTTTCTAAGATACAAGCGACGACATAAATAAAAAATGAGCACACATAGAGCAAATCAAAAACCGTGGATAACTTGAAACGTATCTATAATAAGTTCCATATACGAGAATGATCGATCGTTCTTGGTTTCTCAGTTCCCATCAGAACCACCCGACTTCTCAGTAGCGGGATCCACCATCATATCCCCAATCTCTCCTCGCCACCACCATGGGCGTAACCTCATTATTGCTCGCATCCATAAGCACTCTAATCCCACCACCTCCATTTCCAACAGCACCTCTAGATCCCCCACCACCCCTGCGATAATAGTCGCCTCTACCTTAGCCTCCACCACATCTAGGCGAACGGTTGGTGATGTCCACGCCATGAATGTTCTACCCATTCTTAGGGTTTAGGTTTAAGTTTAAGTTTATTTGGTTTTATGGTTTAAGTTTTTTTTTTAATTTATTTAGTTAGGTTTAGGTCTATGGTTTTGGGGTTTAGGGTTTAGCATTTAGGGTTAGGGTTATAGGGTATAGGGTTTAGGGTTTTATAGTTTATGGTTTTAGGGTTTAGGGTTTTTTAAGGTTTAGTGTTTAAGGTTTTTAGATTTTTTTTTAAATAAACTAAACTGGTAGGTTTAGGTTTATTTAGCTTATTTGGTTTATTGTTTATTTATTATATTTTATTTTATTTTTTATTTTTCCTTAGGTTTATTTTTATTTTATATTTAGTTTAGTTTATTGATTTTAGGTTTATTTATATTGGTTAAGGCTTTTTATTTTAGTTTATTTTTTAGGTTTAGGTTTAGTTGAAATTTATTTTTATTTTTTATTTTAGTTTAGGTTTTATATATTATTCTTACGTTTAAGTTTTTATTTTATTTTTTTAGGTTTAGGTTGTAGGTTTTTATTTTAAGTTTATTTTTAGGTTTTAATGTTTAGTTTAGGTTTAGGTTTACTTTTAGTTTATTTTCTTTTATTTAGTTTATGTTTAAGTTTAGTTTTAGTTTATTTTAGGTTTAGGTTTAGGTTTTATTTATTTTAGTTTAGTTTATTTTAGTTTGGATTTAGGTTTATTTTTTTTTTTTATTTTAGGTTTAGGTTTTTTTTAGTTTAGGGTTTAGGTTTTATTTTTTATTTAGTTTTAAGTTTTATTTTAAGGTTTATTTTTTCATTTTAGGTTTTTATTTAATTTTTAATTTATTTTATTTTAGGTTTATTTTATTTTTATTTTATGTTTAGTTTTTATTTTATTTAAGTTTTTTATTCTTTGGTTTATTTTATTTTTAATTTAGTTTAGGATTTTTTATATTCTATTTTAGTTTATTTTTATTATTTTATTTTATTTTATTTTTAGGTTTAGGCTTAGGTTTTAGTTTAGGTTTTTATTTTATTATTTTTACTTTATTTAGTTTAAATAATTTTTTATTTATTTTATTTTTATGTTTTATTTAGTTTAGGTTTAGGTTTTTAGGGTTTACGATTTAGGGTATAAGGTTTAGGGTTTAGGTTAGTTTAGGGTTTAAGGTTTAGGATTTTAGGGTTTAAGGTTTTAGGGTTTAGGGTTTAGGGTTTAGGGTTTCGATTAGGGCTAAGGTTTAGGGTTAGGGTTAGGGTTTAGCGTTTAGGGTTTGGGGTTTAGGGTTTAGAGTTTAGGGTTAGTTTAGGGTTTAGGGTTTACGATTTAAGGTTTAGGTTAGGTCTCTTTGTCATTTCATTTTTATTTTTGTGAAAATAAAATAAATAAGTAGGTTTAAGTTTATTTAGTTTATTTTTTATTTATTTTAGTTTAGTTTATTTTTTATTTTTATTTAGGTTTTATATTTTTATTTAGTTTATTTTATTTATTTTGTGTTTATTTAATTTATTTTAGTTTAGTTTTTAGGTTTAGGTTTATTTTTTAGTTTAGTTTTATTTTTAGTTTAATTTTTAGGTTAATGTTTATTTTTTTTAGGTTTAGGTTTAGGTTTTTATTTTATTTTCTTAAGTTTAGGTTTTAGGTTTTCATTTTGGTTTATTTTTAGGTTTTATTTTTTAATGTAGGTTTAGGTTTATTTTTAGTTTATTTTATTTTATTTATTATAAGTTTTGGTTTATGTTTAGTTTATTTTAGGTTTAGGTTTAGGTTTTATTTATTTTAGTTTAATTTCTTTTAGTTTAGGTATAGGTTTATTATATTTTTATTTTAGGTTTAGGGTTTCTTTTTTTTTAGTTCAGGGTTTAGGTTTTATTTTTTATTTATTTTAAGGTTTTATTTTAGGTTTTTTTTTTTTGGTTTAGGATGTTATTTGGTTTTTATTTTATTTTATTTTCGATTTGGTTTATTTTTATTTTAGGTTTCATTTTTTTTAGGTTTTTTTTAGTTCAGTTTAGGTTTTTATTTATTTTATTTTAGTTTAGTTTTTTATTTTTAATTTTATTATCTTTTTAGGCTTAGGTTAAGGTTTAGGTTTTAGTTATTTTTCATTTTATATTTTTATTTTATTTTCCTTTAGGATTTTTTATTTATTTTATTTTTAGGTTTTATTTAGTTTAGGTTTAGGTTTTTAGCTTTTTAGGGTTTCATGTTTAGGGTTTAGGGTGTGGGGTATGGGGTTTAGGGTTTAGGGTTTAGGATTTAGGGTTTAGGGTTTAGGGTTTTTGTTTTCTAGGGGGAGTTAGAATTTTATTACCATAAATGGAAAAGATACAATGTCCTTAAAAGGGGTAAAGCTTTAAAATTCTACTTCTCTAAGAGCAATAAGAAACTTAAAGAGCTAGACGCCCATCTAAGTACATTAGGAAAAGAAAAGAAAATAAAAGAGGAAATACAACAGCTAAAAAGCACAAGAGAAAAAGACACAGTAAGACTAAAATAAATCTAAAATAGTAAAGGATGAGCCAACAATTCATGATTCCTTTGAGAAACCAAGATAAGCAAGATCCACAACTACACTTGGTTGGACTAATGACCATTCCCTCTGTAAAGTTCCAACACAAAGAAATCAAAAACACTATAAAGGCAAAAGTCATAGCTAAAAAGGATAAGGATAAAGAGAGAAAAAGGAGAGAGCTGAGAAAGAGAAGGCTAAGGCTCAATTAGGATCATCTGTAGGGTCAATAATATATATTAGCATCAAAGCTTCATAAAGAAGGGTTACAATCATATGTAATGCTACCAACAAAAGAGAAGAGGTGAGTAACATCAAAGCCATCATATACATACGATACATGCAAACATCAAGGCAGTCCATAGAGTTCGAGATACTGCACCATTAGACATAGAGCAACCAAGAACTAGCTAGCAACCAAACCAATAAACAAAAACCATAATAGACTAATCACGATAATCTAGAGATAGGCTAGAACAAAGTTAGAACACCAACAATAGCCAATATCCAAATACCGATCCAAGCTTTAAACTAGGGAAAACTAGAACCAGTCATTAGCATGCATCAGAGAAACAACCAACAAAACCAAGATAGGAGCCCTCAAGCCAAAGTCCCAATAAGTAGTAGTCAACAAGCCAAACCATGGTGAGCAACCACAAATGACTAAACAACTCAGAAATGAAACCATAAATTGATGGAAACATAAGGCACGAGTCAAATCACAAGAAGATAAAATAGCCACACAAAGAGGCGAAAGCACCAACCACCAGAAACCAAAAAGTCCAATCCAATAAGATCAACAAAGGTTCGGCCAGCATAGCAAATGGCTCTAACAAATTGTCCAAGAATAAGGAATAGACCAACAACAAAAAAAATCAACCAACCAAGATTCCAATGACTACTAAAAGTCCTCCAACCTAAGTAAAATAGCCATAAAACTACCAAAATAATCATAAGTAAAGGTAGCATCCCCGGAAAAGCGAAAACCAACAAAGCACCACAAAATAGAGGTCTAAAGAAGCACAACCACCATATAAAAAACGAGTAGCTAGCGGACACTCAAAAAACCAAACTTCCTAAATAAAGACTAACGACGGAAGCATAAAAATAACATAAAATGTGATCAACACCAGAGGCTAATACTAGAAGAATAAGCAAACACAAACCAAGGAAAAAAGAAGGATCTAGCAATGAACAACAAGGAACCAGGAGGCAATCCCTAAAAAGCAACAATGAAATTCTCAAAAATAAGGCCTAGAAAGGAAACAACCAACTACAGTTCCCACTAGGAAGCCCACCCATCCAACTATGAAAAACCAGTAAAAGTAATTCGAGTTCAAGTGGAGAGCCAAAAAACCAAGTAGTGCAGAAAACATAATAAAGCTAAGGCAGAAGCCATCTCATCCACCAGCAACTAGAGTAACAAGGTAGAGAAGATATCAGCCACCAAGCTAAAAAACCTAGCTAACTGGTGAAAAGTCGAAACCACTAGGTAGCAACAATAAACCAACCCAAAAGCAAGAGGTCAAAACATAACCCGTCGCTAAAAGTGAAAATAAGTTTAATCTTTATAATTTAGAGTTTAGGGTTTATGGTTAGGGTGTAGGGTTTAGGGTTTAGGGTTTAGTGTTCAGGCTTTAGGGTTTGGGGTTTTGAGGGATTAAGGTTTAGGGCTTAGTGTTGTAAGGGTATATGGTTTAGGGTTTAGGTTCAGTTTAGGTTTTTTTTTAAAATTAAGTAAACTTCGTAGGTTTAGGTTTATTTAGTTTATTTATTATTTATTTTAGTTTATTATATTTTTTATTTTTATTTAGGTTTATTTATTTATTTAGTTTAGCTTATTTATTTTAGTTTATTTTTTAGGTTTAGGTTTAGGTTTATTATTATTTTTTAGCTTAGTTTTATTTTTATTTTTTTTTAAGGTTTAGGTTTATTTTATTTAGTTTTAGGTTTTAATTTTAGGTTTAGGGTTTATTTTAGGTTTATTTTAAAGCTTAGGTTTATTTTATTTATTTTATTTAGCTTAGGGTTTAGGTTTAGTTTATTTTAGGTTTAGGTTAATGTTTTATTTATTTTAGTTTAGTTTATTTTAGTTTAGGTTTAGGTTTATTTTATTTTGTTTATTTTAGGTTTAGTTTTTTTTAGTTTATGGTTTAGGTTTTATTTATTTATTTATTTTTAGATTTAATTTTTAGTTTTATGTTTTAGATTTAGGTTTTTATTTAGTTTTGATTTTATTTTATTTTAGGTTTATTTTATTTTTATTTTACATTTAGTTTTTTTTATTTAGCTTTTTTAGTTTGAGGTTTATTTTATTTTATAGACTAGTTTAGGTTTTTAATTATTATATTTTAGTTTAGTCTTTATTTTTTATTTTATTTTATTTTTAGGTTTAAGTTTAGGTTTAGGTTTTAGTTTTTTATTTTATTATTTTATTTTATTTATGTTTAAGTTTATTTATTTATTTTACTTTTAGGTTTTATTTAGTTTAGGTTTCAATTTTTAAGTTTTTAGGGTTTAGGGTTTAGAGTTTAAAGTTTAGGATTTGGTTTAGGGTTTAGGTTTTAGGGTTCTAGGTTAGAGGATTCAGGGTTTAGTGTTTAAGGTTTTAGGGTTTAGGGTTTAGGGTTGATGGTTAGTTTTAAGGTTTATGATTTAGGGTTATGGTTTTTTTTACTTATTTATAATTTTATTTATTTATATTATTAAGTAAACTAGTAGATTTTGGTTTATTTAGTTTATTTATTTTATTTTTCATTTATTTTAGTTTATTTTTTATTTTTTATTTTTATTTATGTTTATTTTTATTTTTATTTAGTTTAGTTTATTTATTTTAACTTTATTTATTTTAGTTTAGGTTTTCCATTTTAGTTATTTATTTTAGGTTTAGGGTTTAGGTTTAGGTTTATTTTTAGGTTTAGTTTTATTTATTTTATTTTAGTTTAGTTTTTATTTTATTTTATTTTCTTTTTTAGGTTTAGGTTTACGTTTAGGTTTTAGTTTAAGATTTTATTTTTTTTCATTTGGTTTATGTTTTTTATTTATTTTATTTTTAAGTTTTATTTAGTTTAGGTTTATGTTTTGGCATTTGGGTTTTTAGGTTTTGGTTTGGGTTAGGTTTAGGATTTTAGGGTTTGAGTTTAGGGTTTGGTTTGGGTTTGTTTAGGGTTTAGGTTTTAGGGTTTATGGTTTAGAGTTTAAGGTTTAGGGTTTTAGGGCTAAGGGTTTAGGGATTAAGGTTTAGGATTTTTAATTTTTTTTTTTAACAGAGAACAAATTCAGATTAAACATTTCTTCTTTTTGATTTCATCAACCAAGTAACCACCAAGTTTCTAAGGCACTGTGATAACATAGATAGAAAATGAAACGCATAGAGCAAATCAAAATCATAGATAACTAGAATCATCTCTTATAAAGATAGTTCCATTAATGGCATATCGCGTCATTTTCAATTTCTTTGTTCCCATCGTACCCCAACCTTCAGTAGCGGGATCCACCATCATATCTCCTCTCTCCTCTCCTCACCATAATGGCTATAACCTCCATCACTCTTCCTGCATGCATAACCACCATTGCTTAGACCACCACCTCCATATCCACTTGTACTCTAGATCCCCCACCACCACTTTGATAACCGCCGCCTACGCCTTCGCCTCCACTACCATATCTGACTGAGTCTAGTTGACGGTGATGTTCCTGTCGTTAAGGTTCAGTCCATTCTTAGGGTTTTGGTTTAGCTTTAGGTTTCTTAGGTTATAGGGTTTAGGTTCACTTTTTAAATTATTTAGTTACTTTAGGTTTAGATTGAGGGATTGCGGTTTAGGGTTTAGGTTTATTAGGTTTTAGGGATTAGGTTTATTTTTTTAATTTATTTAGTTACTTTAGGTTTAGGTTTAGAGTTTGGGGTTTTGGGTTTAGGGTTAGGGTTAAGGTTTAGGGTTTAGGGTTTAGGGTTTTAAGGTTTTGGGTTTAGGATTAGGGTTTAGAGTTTAGGTTTAGCGTTTTAGGGTTTAGGGTTTAGTTTAGGTTTTAGGTTTAGGTTTTAGGTTTAAATTTTGATTTAGATTTTAGTTTTGTGTTTAGGGTTTAGGGTTTAGGTTTAAGTTTAGGTTTAGTTTAGGGTTTAGTTTAGTTTTGGGTTTGGGTTTTAGGTTTAGGATTTAGGGTTTAGGGTTTACAATTTAGTTTAGGTTTAGAGGTAGGGTTTAAGTTTAGGTTTATAGTTTTAAGGGATTAGGGTTTAAAGTTTGTTTAGGGATTGTGGTTTAAGGTTTAGGGTTTTTTAGGGTTTAGGGTTTAGGGTCATAGGTTTAGGGTTTAGGGTTTAGAGTTAGGTTTTAGGTTTAGGATATAGGGTTTAGGGTTTAGGGTTTTCTTTTAATTAAATAAACCAATAAGTTTTGGTTTATTTAGTTTATTTTATTTTTTTCATTTATTTTGTTTTTATATTTTTATTTATGTTTATTTTTATTTTTATTTAGTTTAGTTTATTTATTTTAGTTTATTTATTTTAGTGTAGGTTTTTTTAATTTATTTTTTAGGTTTAGGTTTAGGTTCAAGTATATTTTCTAGTTTAGTTTTATTTTTATTTTTGTTTTTTAGGTTTAGGATTTATATTTTATTATTTGAATTAGGTTTAGGTTTTTATTTTATTTTTTTAGGTTTAGGTTTTATGTTATTATTTTAGGTTTATTTTTAGGTTTTATGTTTTAGTTTAGGCTTAGGTTTATTTTTAGATTATTTTATTTTTTTTAGTTTAAGTTTAGATTTAGGTTTAGGTTTCAGTTTTATTTATTTATTTTTAGATTATTTTAGTTTAGGTTTAGTTTTCTTTTATTTTGTTTATTTTAGTTTTATTTTAGGTTTAGTTTTTTTTTAATATAGGGTTTAGGTGTTATTTTTATTTATGGTTTTTTTATTTTATCTTAGGTTTATTTTATTTTATTTTATGTTTAGTTTTTATTTTAATTAGGTTTTTTATTTTTAGGTTTATTTTATTTTTTAATTTTAGTTTAGGTTTTTATTTATTTTATTTTAGTTTAGTTTTTATTTTTTATTTTATTTTATTTTTAGGTTTTGATTTAGGTTTTAGTTTAGGCATTTATTTTATTTTATTTTATATTTAGGTTTAGGTTTTAGGGTTTAGGGTTTAGGGTTTATGGTTTAGGGTTTAAGGGTTTAGGGTTTAGGGTTTAGGGTATAGGGTTTATGGTTTAGTGTTAAGGGTTTAGGGTTTGGGGTTTAGGGTTTAGGTTTTAGGTTTAGGTTTTAGGTTTAGTTTTTAGTTTAGGGTTTAAGGTTTAGGGTTGAAGGTTTTGGGTTTTATGGTTTAGGGTTTAGGGTTTATGGTTTGGAGTTTAAGGTTTTAGGGTTTAGGGTTTAGGGTTTAAGGTTTTGGGTTAAATTTTTTAAAGTATTTTTTTAAGGGTTTAGGTTTATTTACAGTTTAAGTTTTTTTAGGTTCAATTTTAGTTTTTTTTTATTTTAGGTTATTTATTTTTTTTAGTTTAGTTTAGGTTCTTATTTATTTTATTTTAGTGTATTTCTTATTTTTTTTATTTATTTTCTTCTCATATTTAGGTTTTAATTTTTCTTTTTTTGGTTTAGGTTTTTTATTTATTTTATTTTTAGGTTTTATTTAGTTTAGGTTTAGGCTTTTAGCTTTTTAGGCTTTAGGGTTTAGGGTTTTAGGTTAGGGTTAGTTTAGGGTTTATGGTTTAGGGTTTAGGGCTTAGGGTTTGGGGTTTAAGGTTTAGGGTTTAGGGTTTAGGGTTTAGTGTTTAGGGCTGTTTATGGTATAGGATTCTTTTGGGGAAAGTTAGAATTTTATAATCATTAAAGGAAAGATACAATGTCCTTAAAAGGGGTAAAGTTCTAAAATTCTTTTTCTCTTAGAGCAACAAGAAACCTAAAGAACTAAATCCCCATCTTAGTACATTAGAAAAAGAAAAGAAAATAAAAGAGGAAATACAACATCTAGAAAACTTAAGCGAAAAAGACACAAAGTAAGACTAAAACAAATCCTGAAATTAGTAAAAGGATAAGTAAAAAAGCAGTTCATGATATATTTGAGAAAGCAAGATAAGCAAGATCGATAGCAACAACAACACTTGGCTTGACTAAGTAACGACCATTCCCTCTGTAAAGTTCCAACCTATTAAAGAAATCTACAAAACACTACAAAGGAAAAAATCATAGCTAAAAAGGATAAGGATAAAGAGAGGAAAAGGAGAGAGAGAGCTAAGAAAGAGTAGGCTCGGGCTCAGTTAGGATCATCTCAAGGTGCAACAATACATATGCACATCCAAATTTCATAAAGAAGGTTTACAATCATATGTAATGCTACCAACTAGAGAGAAGAGGTGAGTAGCATCAAAGCCAAGATAGCGACATACACGATCAAACATCCAAGGCCGAGGTCATAGAGTTCTAGATCCTCCACCATTAAACAGAGAGCAACCGAATAGTAACTAGCTAGTAGGCAAACCACCAAACAAAAACCACAACAGGCTAATCACAATAACCCAGAGAGAGGCTAGAATAAAGTCAGAACACCAACAATAGCCATTGTCCAAATACCCATCCAAGCTCCAAATTACGGAAAACTAGAACCAACCATCAACAAGTAGTAGAACCATGCCAACTAATAGAGAAAAAACCAACAAAAAGGAAAATAATTAACCAACCAAGATTCTAAGGACAACTAAAAGTCCTCCAACCAAACCAACTTAGTAAAATATCCATAAGGCAACTAAGAGATAATAGCCCATCATAAGTAACCAATAAAGGATGCATCACTAGCAGCCAAGGAAAAGTAGAAAACCAATAAAGCACCACACTATAGAGGTCCAAAAGAAGCACAACCACCATAGAAAGCAGCTACCAGCTAGCGGGAGTAAAAAACTAAACTTCCCCGACAAAGTCTAACCCTGGGAAGCATTATAACAACATAAAATGTGCTGCAAACAACGCACCCAGCAGAGGTCAATCCCAGGAGAATAAGCAAACACAAAACCAAGGCAAAAGAAGGATCCAACAATAAATAATAAGGAACTAAGAGGCAATCCACAAAAAAGTAGTCAAGAAATTCTACAGGATGAGAAAGAGAATATCCAACAACAGTTCCCACTAGGAAGGCCACCCATCCAACCATGAAAAACCAATAAAAAGTAATTTGACTTCAAGAGGAGAGCCAACTAAACAACAGGTGTAGAAAATAGAATAAAGCTTGGCTCATTTATTCCTGGTGACAGAGTAAGGTAGAGAAGATAAAGCCAAACCAATAGGTTGAAAAGCCGGGGAACCACTAGGGAGCAACCATTAGGCCAACCCAAAGCAAGAGGTCAAAATAACCACTCAAGCTAAAAAGTAAAAAAAAAAAGTTTAGGGTTTAGGGTTTAGGTCTTAGGGTTTAGGGTTTAGGGTTTAGGCTTTAGGGTTTAAAGTTTCAAGGGTTTAGTGATTAGGGTTTAGGGTTTAGGGTTTAGGACTTAGGGTTTAGGGTTGTAGGGTTTAAGGTTTAGGGTTGTAGGGGGTTTAGGGTTTAGGATTTAGAGTTTAGGGTTTAGGGTTTATGGTTGTAGGGTTTATGGTTTTGGGTTGTATGGGGGTTTAGGGTTAGTTTATGATTTAGGGTTTAGGGTTTAGGTTAGTTTAATGTCTACTGTTTAGGGTTTATGGTTTTTTAGAGTTTAGGATTTAAGGTTTAGGGTTTAGGGTTTAGGTTTTTAGGTTTTAAGGTTTAAGGTTTAGGGTTATTTAGGGTTTTGGGTTTATGGTTTATTTTAGGTTTAGGGGTTTTTTTATAAAATTAAGTAAACTGGTAGGTTTAGGTTTATTTAGTTTATTTTTAATTTATTGTAGTTCATTTATTTTATTTATGTTTATTTTTTAATTTTATTTTGATTAGTTTATTTATTTATGTTTATTTATTTTAATTAATGTTTTTATTTTAGTTTATTTTTATAGGTTTAGGTTTGGGTTTATGTTTTTTTAGCTTAGTTTTATTTTTATTTAATTTTTTTTTTTGGTTTAGGTTTAGGTTTAGGTTTTTTTTATTATTTTTGGTTTAGGTTTTAGGTTTTTAGTTTAGGTTTATTTTAGATTTTATTTCTTAGTTTATGTTTAGATTTATTTTTAGTTTATTTTATTTTATTGAGTTTAGTGTTTAGGTTTAGTTTAGGTTTAGTTCTAGGTTTCATTTATTTCAATTTAGTTTATTTTTATTTAGGTTTAGGTTTATTTTATTTGGTTTAATTTAGGTTTAGGTTTTGTTTTTAGTTCAGGGTTTAGGTTTTATTTTTTAATTATTTTTAGGTTTTATTTTTAGGTTTATGTTTTTATTTTCTTTTATTTTATTTTAGATTTATTTTATTTTTATTATACATTTAGTTTTTATTTTATTTAGGTTTTTTATTTTTAGGTTTACTTTATATTTTTAGTTTAGTTTAGGTTTTTCTATATTTTATTTTAGTTTAGTTTTCATTTTTCATTTTATTATATTTTTAGGTTTAAGTTTAGGTTTAGGTTTTAGTTTAGGTTTTTATTTATTTTTTTATTTTTTTGTTTTATTAATGTTTAGCTTTTTTATTTATTTTATTTTTAGGTTTTATTTAGTTTATGTTAAGGTTTTTAGGTTTTTAGGGTTTAGGGTTTTGGGTTTAGGGTTTAGGGTTTAGGGCTTAGGGTTTAGGGTTTAGGGTTATAGGTTTTAGCATTTAGGGTTTATAGTTTAGGGTTTATGGTTTACAGTTTATGGTTTAGGGTTTTAGGGTTTAGGGTTAGGGTTTTTTTTAATTTCAATTTTAATTAATTAATTTTTTTTTTATTTTTAAAAATTAAGTAAACTAAGTTTAGGTTTATTTAGTTTATTTTTCATTTATTTTAGTTTATTTTATATTCTATTATTATTTAAGTTTATTTTTTATTTTTATTTAGTTTAGTTTATTTATGTTAGGTTTATTTATTTTAGTTTATTTTTTAGTTTTAGGTTTAAGTTTTGGTTTATTCTTAGCTTAATTTTATTCTTATTTAATTTTTTTGGTTTAAGTTTAGGTTTAGGTTTTTTATTTCATTTTTACATTTAGGTTTTAGGTTTTATTTTAGGTTATTTTAGGTTTTTATTAGTTTAGGTTTAGGTTTATTTTTAGTATATTTTATTTTATTTATGTTAGGGTTTAGGTTTAGTTTATTTTAGGTTTAGGTTTAGGTTTTATTTATTTTGGTTTAGTTTATTTTAGTTTAGGTTTAGGATTATTTTATTTTGTTTATTTTAGGTTTAGGTTTTGTTTTTTAGTTTTAGGTTTAGGTTTTATTTTTTAGTTTTTTAGGTTGTATTTTCAGTTCATTTTTGGTTTAGGTTCTTATTTAGTTTTAATTTATTTGGTTTTTTATTATCGTTTAGTTTTTTAATTAGGTTTCTTATTTTTAGGTTTATTTTATTTTTTTCTGTTTAGTTTAGAGTTTTATATATTTTATTTTAGTTTACTTTTTATTTTTAATTTTATTTTATTTTTTAGGTTTTAGTTTAGGTTTTTATTTTATTTTATTTTTTTATTTTATTAAGGTTTAGCTTTTTTTCTTTATTTTATTTTTAGGTTTTATTTAGTTTAGGTTAAAGTTTTTAGGTTTTTAGGGTTTAGGGTTTAGGGTTTATGGTTGTAGGCTTTAGGGTTTAGGGTTTTGGGTTTAGTGTTTTACAGTTTATAGTTTAGGGTTTAGGGTTTTAGGGTTTAGGGTTAGGGTTTCTTTTTAATTTTAATTTTAAATTTTGTTATTAATTTTTATTTTCTTAAAATTTAGTAAACTAGTAGGTTAAGGTTTACTAAGCTTATTTTATATTTATTTTAGTTTATTTTATATTTTATTTTTTCTTAGGTTTATTTTCATTTTATTTAATTTAGTTTATTTATGTTAGGTTTATTTTTTTATTTTTTAGTTTTAGGTTTAAGTTTTAGTTTATTTTTTAGTTTAGTTTATTTTATTTTATTTTTTAGGTTTCGATTTTATTTTTATTTTTAGGTTTAGGTTTAGGTTTTATTTTATTTTTTTAGGTTTAGGGTTTAAATTTTTATTTTAGGATTAGGTTTAATTTTTTAATTTAGGTTGAGGTTTATTTTAATTAATTTTATTTTATTTAGTTTAGGTTTAGGTTTAGGTTTAGTTTTTAGGTTTTTTTATTTTAGTTTAGTTTATTATTAGGTTTAGGTTTAGTTTTTTTTTAATTTTAGTTTTATGTTTTATTTTTTTTATTTATTTTTTTTAGGTTTACTTTTTTAGGTTTAGGTTTTATTTAGTTTTATTTTATTTTTGGTTTATTTTTCATTTTATTTAGGTTTTTTATTTTTTTACTTTAATTTAGGTTTTTATTTATTTTATTTTAGTTTAGTTTTTACTTTTTATTTTTTTTTATTTTTAGGTTTAAGTTTAAGTTCTAGTTTAGGTTTTTATTTGATTTTATTTTTTATTTTATTTTTGTTTAGGTTTATTTATTTATTTTATTTTTAGGTTCTATGTAGTTTAGGTTTTGGTCTTAGCTTTTTAGGGTTTAGGGTTAGTTTAGGGTTTAGAGTTTGGCATTTAGGATTTAGGGTTTAGGGTTTAAGATTTAAGGTTTAAAGTTTAGGGTTTAGGGTTTAGGGTTTAGATTTTAGGTTTAGGGTTCAGATTTTGTTTAGGGTTTAGGGTTTTTGGATTTTTTTTTTAAATAGAGGACAAATTCTTCAACATTTCTTCTTTTTAATTTCATCAACCGAGTAACACACCAAGTTTTCTAAGACACATGCGATAACTTATATAAAAAATGAGCATGCATAGCAAATCAAAACCCTAACTAGAATCATTTCTTGTAAAGACATACAATTCCATAAGCAATGATCGATTGGATTGGGTTTCTCTTCTATCAAAACTCTCAGTGGGATCCACCATCATATCCTCAATCTCTTATTCACCACCACGTAACCTCATGCTCTTCCTCTATACCCGCTCAAGACCACCTCCACATCCACCGACCTCTAGATCCCCCACCACTGCAATCATCGCCTCCACCGGATCTAGGTGAGCTTAGTTGATGGTGATGTTCCTATCAGGTTCCATCCATTCTTAGGGCTTAGGTTTAAGTTTATTAGATTTTAGGTTTTAGGTTTATTTTTTAATTTATTTAGTTACTTTAGTTTAGGTTTAGGTTTGGGTTTATGGTTTAGTTTAGGGTTAGGGTTTAGGGTTTAGGTTTAGTTTTTTAGTGTTTAGGTTTAGGGTTTAGTTTTAGGGTTTAGGTTTAGGTTTAGAGTTTAGTTTTAGGGTTTAGGTTTATAGTTTAAGTTTAGTTTGGTTTAAGTTTAGGTTTAGGGTTTAGGTTGTTTAGGGTTTAAGTTTAGGTTTAGGGTTTAGGGTGGATTTAGGATATAGTTTAGGTTTAAGTTTAGGGTTGTAGGAGTTTAAGTTTAGTTTTAGTTTAGGGTTTATAGTTAATTTAGGGTTTTAGAGTTTTATTTTTTAGGGTTTAGGGTTTAGGTTTAGAGTTTTAGGTTTAGGGTTTAAGGTTTAGTGTTTAAGGTTTAGAGGGTTTAGGGTCAGTGTTGTAGGTTTAGGGTTTAGGTTGTAGGTTTAGGGGTTTAGGGTTTACGATTGTAGGTTTAGGGTTTAGGGTTTAGAGTTTAGGGTTTAGGGTTTATGATTTAGGGTTTAGGGTTTAAGGTTTAGGGTTTTTAAAAAAAATTAAATAAACCACTATGTTTAGGTTCATTTTGTTTATTTTTTTATTTATCTTTATTTAGGTTTATTTTTATTTTTATTTAGTTCAGTTTATTTCTTTTAGGTTTATTTATTTTAGTTTAGGTTTATTTTTATTTTATTTTATTTTTTAAGTGTAGGTTTAGGTTTAGGTTTACTTTTTTAGTATAGTTTTATTTTTATTTTATTTTTAGGGTTAGGTTTTAATTTTATTTTTTTTAGGTTTAGGTTTTAAGTTTTTATTTTATGTTTATTTTTAGGTTTTATTTTTTTTTTTAGGCTTAGGTTTATATTTATTTTTTTTATGTAGTTTAGGTTTAGGTTTAGGTTTAGTTAATTTTAGGTTTAGGTTATATTTATTTCAGTTGTGTTTCTTTTAGTTTAGATTTAGGTTTATTTTATTTGGTTTATTTTATTTTTTTATTTAGGTTTTGGTTTTTTTAGTTAAGGGTGTAGGTGTAATTTTTTATTTATTTTTAGGTTTATTTATTAGGTTTAAGTTTTTAATTAGTTTTTATTTTATTTTATCTTTGGTTTATTTTATTTTTATTTTAGGTTTAGTTTTTACTTTAATTAGGTTTTTTATTTATAAGTTTATTTTATTGTTTAGTTTAGTTTTGGTCTTTATTTATTTTATTTTAGTTTAGTTTTTATATTTTCTTTTATTTTATTTTTAGGTTTAGGTTTAGGTTTTAGTTTAGTGTTTATTTTATTTTATTTTAATTAAGTTTAGGTTTAGGTTTAGGTTTTTTAGGGTTTAGGGTTTAGGGTTTAGTGTTTAGGGTTTAGGGTTTCAGGGGTTTAAGGTTTAGGGTTTAGGTTTTAAGTTTAGGGTTCAGGTTTTAGTTTACGGTGTAGGGTTTAGGGTATAGAGTTTAAGGTTTAGGGTTTAAGATTTTTTTAATCAAGTTTAGGGTTTAGAGTTTAAGGTTTAGGGTTTAGGGTTTAAGGTTTAGAGTTTATAGTTTAGGGTTTAGGGTTTAGGATTTTATGGTTTAGGGTTTAAGGTTTAGGGTTTAGGGTTTACAATTTAGGGTTGTTTAGGGATTTTTTATGGGAAAGTAAGAATTTTATTACTATAAAAGGAGAAGAAACAATGTCTTTAAAAAGGGTAAAGATTTAAAATTCTATGGCTCTCAGAGCTACAACAAACCTAAAGAGCTAACCCCCCATCTAAGTACATTAGAAAAAGAAAAGAAAAAAAAATACAAATAAAAAAGCATAAGAGAAAAAAAACAGACGAAAATAAATCTGAAAATAGTAAAGGATGTCATGTTCATGATTCCTTTGAGAAAGCAAGATAAGCAAGGTCCACAACAATAGGGCTTGGCTTGACTAAGTAATGACCATTCTCTCTGTAAAGCTCCAACCTGTAAAAGAAATATGCAAAACACTACAAATGCAAAATTCATAGCTAAAAAGGATAAGGACAAAGAAAGGAAAAGGAGAGAGCTAAGAACGAGAAGGCTCAAGCTTAGTTAGAGTCATCTCAAGGGGCTACAATACATATGAGCATCCAAACCTCATAAAGAGGGGTTATAATAAAATGTAATGCTTCCAATCAAAGAGAAGAGGTTTGTAACATCAAAGCCATCGTAGCCAACATACCTGATACAAGCAAACATCCAAAACCAGCAGTCCGTAGAGTTCCAGATCTTGGAGCATTAAACAAAACAGCAACCAACAACAAACTGCGACTAAAAAGCATGGAAAACTAGAACCGACCATCAAAAAAGCTAGCCAATGCCAATTAATAGAGAAATAGCCAACAAAACCAAGATAGAGCCCTCAAGCCAATGTCCCAACAAGTACCAAGCCAAACTAGGGTTAGCAACCACAAATGACTAAACAACTCAGAAACAATCAACTAAAGGAAACATAAGATGCCGGTAAATCACCGAAGATAAAACATCCACATAAAAGAGGGCCAAAGACACCAACCAGAAATGAAAAAGTTCAATCCAAAAGGACCGAAAAGGTTCAAAAAGAAAAGGCACCAAAGAACTTTCCAAGAAGAAGGAAAAGACTAACCAAGATTCCAAGGACAAGTAAAGCTCCTCCACCAAAACTAGTAAAGTAAAATAACCATAAGGCAACCACTAGAGAACAACCCATCATAAGTAACCAACAAATGAAGCATCCCCATCAGCCAAGGAAAAGTAGAAAACCAATAAAGCACCACATAATAGTGGTCCAAAAGAAGCAAATCCACCCTAGAAAGGCAACAATAGCAGCTAGCCAGGACCAATCGAAAAATAAAACTTCCCCAACAATAAAGACTAACTTGACAGGAAGCATAACAAAAACACAACACATGTAGCAAACAATGCACCCAACAGAGGCTAATCCTAGGAGAATAATGAAACACAAAACCAAGGCACAAGAAGTATCCAATGATAAACAATAAGGAATTAGGAGGCAACCCAAAAAAAGGTAGGAATTCTCCAAAAGAATGCTCAAAAAGGCAACAACCAATAGTAGTTCCCACTCAGAAGGCCACCCATCCAACCATGAAAAATTAGCAAAAAGTAATTCGAGTTCAAGAGGGAAGCCAACAAACAAACCAGTGCATAAAATAGAATAAAGCTAGAGTAGAAACTATCTCATCCCCCAAAGTAACAAGGTAGAAGAGGGTACCAGGTTGAAAAAACCAAGCCAACTAGGCTGGAAAGACAAGAAATACTAGGTAGCAACCACCAAGCAAACCCAAAAGCAAGAGGTCAAAAAATGTAACCTAGCTTAAGCTAAAATTGAAAAATAAGTTTAGGTTTAGGGCTTAGGGTTTAGGGTTTACGATTAGGGTTTAGTGTTTAGGGTTTAGGGTTTAGCATTTAGGGTTTAGGGTTTACGATTTTGAGGGTTTAGGGTTTAAAGTTTAAAGTTTAGGGTTTAGGGTTTAGGGTTTAGGGTTAGGGTTTTGGGTTTTGGGTTAGTTTATGGTTTAGCATTTAGGGTTTAGGTTAGTTTAAGGTTTAAGATTTAGGATTTAGGGTTTAGGGTTTAAGGTTTAGGGTTTTTTAGGGTTTAGTGTTTTGGGTTTAAGGTTTAGGGTTTAGGGTCTAGGTTTTATTTTAGGTTTATAATTTTTTTAAATTAAATAAACTGGTAGGTTTAAATTTATTTAGTTTATTTTCTATTTATGTTATTTTATTTTATTTTATTTATATTTATTTAGGTTTATTTTTTATTTGTTTAGAGTTAAGTTTTGGGGTTTAAGATTTAGGGTTTAGGGTCTTATGGTGAGGGTTTAGGGTTTACGATTTTGGTTTTAGGTTTAGGGTTTAGGTTTTAGTTTAGGGTTTAGGGTTTTGGTTTTTTTAACAGAGAATAAATTCAGATTCATCATTTCTTCTTTTTTATTTCATCAACCAAGTATCACGCCAAGTTTTCTAAGACACAAGCAACAATGTAGATAAAAAATGAACACGCATAGAGCAAATCAAAAACCCTAGATAACTAGAACTGTCTCTACTATAAAGATACAGTTCCACATGCAGCAGATCAGATCGATCATTCTTCAATTTCTCCAGGTCCCATCAAAACCACCCCATCCTCTCGAGTAGTGAGATCCACCATCATATCCTCGATCTCTCACTTTGCCACAACCAAGGTAACCTCCGTCCTCCTCACCTCAATAACCTGCTCGACCACCACCTCCATATCCACACCTTCAAATCTCCCACCACCACGATAAATGCACCTGCCCGCCTTCATTTCCATCTGGGGAGCAGTGACGGTGATGTTCCTTTCGACAAGGGTCTGCCCATTCTTAGGGTTTACATTCATGTTTTGGTTTATTAGGTTATAGGTTTTAAGTACATTTTTTAGTTTATTTAGTTACTTTAGGTTTACATTTAGGGTTTGGGATTAGGGTTTATGGTTTAGGGTTAGGGTTTAGGGCTGAGGGTTTAGGTTTTAGGGTTTAAGGTTTAGGATTTTTTTTTAAAGATAGAATTTTATCACCATAAAAGGAAAAGATATAATGTCTTTAAAAGGGTAAAGCTCTAAAATTCTACTATTCTCAAAGCTACAAGAAACCCAAAGAGCTAAACTCCCATTTAAGTACATGAGAAAAAGAAAAGAATATAAAAGAGCAAATAGAATAGCTAAAAAGAATAATAGAAAAATTAACAGAATAAGACTAAAACAAATCTTATTTTTATGGGTTGTAGGGTTGTATGGGGTGGGGGGGGTTAGGGTTTAGGGTTTAGGGTTTAGTGTTAGTATAGAGTTTAGAGTTTATGGTTGTTTAGGGTGTAGGGTTTATGGTTTATGGTTTTTTAGGGTTTAGGGTTTTTTTAAAAAATTATGTAAACTTGTAGGTTTAGGTTTACTTAGTTTATTTAGTATATTTTTTATTCATTTTAGTTAATTTTATTTTTTATGTTTATTTAGGTTTATTTTTTAATTTTATTTAGTTTATTTTATTTATTTTAGCAAAGGTTTTTATTTTAGTTTATTTTTTTAGGTTTAGGTCAATGTTTACTTTTTAGGTTAGTTTTAATTTTATTTTATTTTTTGGGTTTAGGTTTTATTTTTTATTTTTAGGTTTAGTTTTGGTTTTTATTTTATTTTTTAGGTTTAGGTTTTACGTATATATTTTAGGTTTATTTTTAGGTTTTATTTTTTAGATTAGGTTTAGGTTTATTTTTAGTTTATTTAATTTTATTTAGTTTAGGGTTCAGGTTTAGTTTATTTTGGGCTTAGGTTTAGGTTTTATTTATTTTAGTTTAGTTTATTTTAGTTTAGGTTTAGGTTTATTTTATTTTATTTATTTTAAGTTTAGGTTACTTTTTAGTTTAGGGTTTAGGTTTTATTTTATTTATTTATTTTAGGTTTAGGTTTATTTAGTTTTAATTTTTATTTAAGGTTTAATTTATTTTATTTTACTTTATTTTTTTATTTTATTTAGGTTTTTATTTTTTAGGTTTATTTTATTTTAGTTTACTTTTAGTTTATTTTATTTTATTTTAGTTTAGTTTTATTTTTTATTTTATTATTTTATTTTAGGTTTTATTTAGGTTTAGGTTTAGGTTTTAGTTTTATTTTATTTTATTTTACTATTTTATTTTTTAGGTTTTTTTTTATTTTTTTTAGGTTTTATTTTGTTTAGGTTCAGGTTTTTTGGTTTTTAGGGTTTTGGGTTTAGGGTTTAGAGTTTAGGGTTGTAGGTATTAGGGTTTAGGATTTTGGGTTTAGGGTTTAGGGTTTTGGGTTTTAGAGTTTAGGGTTTAGGGTTAATTTTAGGGTTTAGGGTTTAGGGTTAGGGTTTTGTTTATTTTTATTATTATTTTTTATTTATTTTTTATTTTATTTTTTGAATTGGGTAAACTCATAGGTTTAGGTTTATTTAGTTTATTTTTTTATTTGTTTTAGTTTATTTTATTTTTTTCTTTTTTATTTAGGTTTATTTTTATTTTTATTTAGTTTTGTTTATTTATTTTTGGTTTATTTATTTTAGTTTAGGTTTTTTTTTATTTTAGTTTATTTTTTAGGTTTAGGTTTAAGTTTAGGTTTAGGTTTATTTTTTAGTTTTGTTTTATTTTTTTATTTTGTAGATTTAGGTTTTATTTTTTTATTTTTAGGTTTAGGTTTAAGTTTTTATTTTATTTTTTCAGGTTTAGGTTTTAGTTTTTTTATTTTAGTTTTATTTTAAGATTTCATTTTTTAGTTTAGGTTTAGGTTTATTTTTAGTTTATTTTAATTTATTTAGTTTAGGTTTAGGTTTAGGTTTAGGTTTTATTTATTTTAGCTTAGTTTATTTTAGTTTAGGTTTAGGTTTATTTTATTTTTATTTTAGGTCTAGGCTTTTTTTAGTTTAGGGTTTAAGTTTTATTTTACTTATTTTTTGGTTTATTTTTTAGGTTTAGGTTTTTATTTAGTTTTTATTTTATTTTATTTTTATTTTAGGTTTAGTTTTTGTTTTAATTTGGTATTCTATTTTTAAGTTTAGTTTAGGCTTTTATTTATTTTAATTTAGTTTAGTTTTTATTTTTTATTTAATTTTATTTTTAAGTTTAGGTTTAGGTATTGGTTTACATTTTAGTTTCAGTTTTTATTTTATTTTGGTTTAGGTTTGTTTATTTATTTTATTTTTAGGTTATATTTAGTTTAGGTTTAGGTTTTTAGCTTTTTATGGTTTAGGGTTTAGGGTTAGTTTAGGTTTCAAGTTTAGGTTTAGGGTTTGGGGTTGAGGGTTTAGGGTTTAGGGATTAGGATTTATGGTTTTGGTTTTAGGGTTTAGGCTTTAACTTTTAGGTTTTATGATTTTGGGTTTAGAGTTTAGGGGTTTAGGGTTTAGGTTTAGGGTTTTTAGGGTTTAGTGTTTAGGGTTTAAGTTTTAGGGTTAAGGTTCAAGTTTTAGTTTAGGGTTTAGGTTTTTTGGTTCTTTTTTTTTTGAACATATAACAAATTAATATTCAACATTTCTTCTTTTTGATTTCATCAACCAAGTAACCACCAAGTTTTCTAAGACACAAGAGACTACATAGATCAAAATTGTGCACGCATAGAGCAAATCAAAAACCCTAGATTACATGAACTATCTCTATTATAATGACAGTTCCATAAGCAGCAAATCAGATCGGCCGTTCTTCAGTTTCTCCAATTCCCATCAAAACCACCTCGGCCTCTCGAGTAGCAGGATCCACCATCATATCCTTGCTCTCTCCCTCTGCCACACCACGGCTGCAACCTCCGTCGGTCCTCCCACCACCATAACCATCCTTTGAGCCACCACCTCCAAATCCAGACACCTCAGTCCCCACCCCCATCTAGACTTAGCCTTGTTGATGGTGATGTTCTTATCGTCAAGGTTCTACCCATTCTTAGTGTTTAGGTTTATTAGGTTTTAGTGTTTAGGTTTATTTTAAATTTATTTAGTTACTTTAGGTTTAGGTTTATGGTTTGGGGTTCAAGATTTAGGGTTTAAGGTTTAGGGTTTACGGTTATGGTTTAGGGTTTAGGGTTTAGTGTTTATGCTTTAGGGTTTAAGGTTTTTAGGATTTACGGTTTAGGTTTTAAAGTTTAGGCTTTTTAGGGTTTAGGGTTTAGGGTTTAGAGTTTAGGTTTTATTTTTTGGGTGGGGGGGGGGGGGTTAGGTGGTTTAGGTTATAATTTTATTACCATAGAAGGAAAAGATACAATATCATTAAAATGGGTAAAGCTCTAAAATTCTACTCCTCTCAGAGCTACAAGAAACCTAAAGAGCTAAACTCCCATCTAAGTACATTAGAAAAAGAAAACAAAATAAAAGAGCAAATACAACAGCTAAAAAGCATAAGAGAAAAATACAAGAGTAAGACTAAAATAAATCCAAAAAATAATAAAAGAATGAGTCAGCAATAGTTCATGATTTCTTTGAGAAAGCAAGATAAGCAAGATCCACAACAACAACACTTGGGTTGACTGAGTACCAACCATTCCCTCTATAAAGTTTCAACCTGTAAAAGAAATTTGCACCACACTACAATGGCAAAAGTCATAGCTAAAAAGGATAAGGATAAAGAGAGGAAATTAGAGAGGAGAACGAAAGCTCAAGCTCTAGGATCATCTCAAGGGTATACATATGAACAAAAACATCATAAAGAAGGGTTTCAATCATATGTAATGCTACCAACCGAGAGAAGAGGTTAGTAACATCAAAGCCATTATAGGATACAACCAAACATCCAAGGCCAACAGTCTATAAAGTTCCATATCCTGCACCATTTAACAAAGAGAAATCGACCAGCAACTAGCTAGTAGCCAAACCACCAAACAAAAACCACAGAAGACTAATAACAATAACCTAGAGAGAGGCTAGAACAAAGTTAAAACACCAACAATAGCCATTATCCAAATACCCATCCAAGCTCCAAACAAGGGAAAACCAAGAACCAATAGTCAGCAAACACAAGACCCATGCAATTAATAGAGAAACAGCCAACAAAATAAGATAAGATCCCTCAAGCCAAAGTCCCAACAAGTAGCAATCACCAAGACAAATTAAGGTGAGCAACAACAAATGACTAAATAGCTCAAAAATGAAACCATCAACTGAAGGAAACATAAAAGCATTTTAGTAAATCAACAAGATAAAATAGCCACAAAAGGAGGCCAAAGCACCACCAATCACCAAAACCAAAAGTCCAATCTAAAAGGATCAACAAAGGTTCAAGACACAACAAAGGCTCCAACAAATTGTCCTAGAAAAGGAAAAAGACCAAGAAGAAAAAATCAACCAACCAAGATTCCAAGGACAACTAAACCTCCTCAACCAAAACTACATAAATCTATAAGGCAACCACCAGAGAATATCCCATAATAAGTAACCAACAAAGGAAGCATCCCTAGCAGCCAAGGAAAAGTAGAAAACCAACAAAGCACCATACAATATAGGTCCAAAAGAAGCTCAAAAACCATATAAAGGAATCAAGAGTTCAGACTTGCCAAAAAAACCAAACTTCCTAAAACAAAACTAACAGAAGCATAATAACAATGCAAATTGTTATACAAATAACACACCCAATAGAGGCTAATCTTAGAATTACTAAACCCAAAACCAAGGCAAAAGAAGTATCTAATAATAAACAACAAGGAACTAGGAGGCAAACCCCAAAATGTAGCTAGGAAATTCTACAAAAAAGGTTTAGAAAGTCAACAAGCAACAACAGTTCCCACTAGGAAGGCCACATATACAACCATGAAAAACTAGTAAAAAGTAATTCGTGTTCAAGAGGAGAGCCAACAAACCAACTAGTGTAGAAAATAGAATAAAAAGATGAAACCATCTCATCCACCAATAACCAGAGTAACAAAAGAGACAAATACAGTAGAAAAAAGCCAACCATCTTTGGAAAGAAAGGTAGTTAGCAATAAAGTTAAAAAAACATAACCTAGCCAAAGTGAAATAAGTTTATTTAGGGGTTAGTTAGGGTTTAGGGTTTAGGGTTTAGTATTTTGGCTTTAGGGTTTAGGTTTTTGAAGGTTTAGGGTTTAGGGTTTAGGGTTGTAGGGGGTTTACGGTTTAGGGTTGTAGGGGGGTTTAGGGTTAAAGGTTTAGGTTAGTTTAGGGTTTGGGTTTAGAGTTTAGGGTTTATGGTTTATTTTTGCATTTAGGGTTTAAGGTTTAAGGTATTATGGTTTAGGGTTTATGGTTTAAGGCTTTTTTATGGTTTAGGCTTTATTTTAGGTTTAAGGTTTTTTTCAATTAAGTAAACTAGTAGGTTTAGGATTATTTAGTTTATTTTTTATTTATTTTAGTTTATTTTATTTTCTATTTTTATTTAAGTTTATTTTTTACTTTTATTTAATTTAGTTTATTTATTTTAGGTTTATTTAGTTTAGTTTAGTTTTTAGGTTTAGGTTTAGGTTTATGTTTATTTTTTACCTTAGTTTTACTTTTATTTTTGTCTTTTAGGTTTAGGTTTTATTTTTTAGTTTTAGGTTTAGGTTTTTGATTTTTATTTTAAGTTTATTTTAAGGTTTTATTTTTTTAACTTAAGTTTAGGTTTATTTTTAGTTTATTTTAATTTATTTAGTTTATTTAGGTTTAGTTTTATTTTAGGTTTAGGTTTATTTATTTTAGTTTAGTTTATTTTAGTTTAGGTTTAGGTTTATTTTATTTTTTTTTATTTTAGGTTTAGGTTATTTTTTAGTTTAAGTTTTAGGTTTTATTTATTATTTATTTTTAAGTTTATTTTTTAGGCTTAGGTTATTATTTAGCTTTTATTTTACATTATTTTAGTTTAAGGTTTTGGTTTTAGGTTTTTGGGTTTAGGGTTTAGGGTTTAAGGTTTAGAGTTTAGGGTTTAGGGTTTCTTTTAGGTTTAGGGTTTTTTTAATTATGTTTATTTATTTTATTAGTTTAGTTTTATTTTTTATTTTATTTTATTTTTTAGTTTAAGTTTAGGTTTAGGTTTAGGTTTAGGTTTAGGTTTATTTTAGGTTTTTTATTTGTTTTATTTTATTATTTTATTTAGGTTTAGGTTTTATTTATTTTGTTTTATGTTTTATTTAGTTTAGGTTTAGGTTTTAGGTTTTAGGGTTTAAGGTTTAGGGTTTAGGTTTGGGGTTTAGGATTAAGGGTTTAGGTTATAGGTTTAGGTTTAGGTTTATTTAGGGAGGTTTATTTAGGGTTTAAGGTTTAGGGTTTAGGGTTTAGGGTTTATTTTAGGCTTTGGGTTTTTTTTAATTATGTAAACTAGTAGGTTTAAGTTTATTTAGTTTATTTACTTTTATTTATTTATTTTATTTATTTTTATTTAGTTTAGTTTTTTATTTTAGGTTTATTTATTTTAGTTATTTTAGTTTATTTTTTAGGTTTAGGTTTAGGTTTAGGTTTATTTTTATTTTAGTTTTATTTATTTTATTTTTAGGCTTAGGTTATTTTTTTTATTTTTAGGTTTAGGTTTAGGTTTTTTAGGTTTAGGTTTAGGTTTTATTTTAGGTTTATTTTAAGGTTTTATTTTTTAGTTTAGGTTTATTTTTAGTTTATTTTATTTTATTTAGTTTAGGTTTAGGTTTCGATTTAGTTTATTTTAGTTAGGTTTAGGTTTTATTTATATTAGTTTTGGTTTAGGTTTATTTTATTTTTTATTTTAGGTTTAGGTTTTTATTGTTTAGGGTTTAGGTTTTATTTTTTTATTTATTTTTAGGTTCATATTTTAGGTTTTTTTTTAGGTTTATTTTATTTTTAGTTTAGGTTTAGTTTTTATTTTATTTAGGTTTTATTTTTTTAGTTTAGTTTAGGTTTCTATTTATTTTATTTTTTTTTATTTTATATTCTATTTTGGTTTAGGTTTTAGTTTAGGTTTTTATTTCATTTTATTTTATTTATTTTATTTTGGTTTAGGTATTTTTATTTATTTATTTTTTAAGTTTTATTTTTTTTAGTTTAATGTTTTTAGCTTTTTTTTAGTTTAGGGTTTAGGGTTAGGTTTGGCATTTAGTGTTTAGGGATTTTTAGGGAAAGTTTGAATTTTATTACCATAAAATAAAGGATACAATGTCCTTAAAAGGGGTAAAGCACAAGTTCTCGCTCATAGAATATAAGAAACCTAAGAGCTAAACCCCCATCTACGTACAACGAAAATAATTAAAGAGCAAATACAATAGCTTAAAAGCAACTGAGAAATGACCCAAAATAAGACTAATATAACTCAATAAAGCAATAAAAAGACTAGTTATCAGCAGCTCATGATCCTTTTGAGAAGTCAAGATAAGCAAGATCCACATCAACAGTACTTGCATTGACTGAGTAAAGATCATTCCATCTATGAAGTTCCAACCTGCAAAAGAAATCTACAAAACACTATAAAGGCAATGGTCATAGCTCAAGAGAAAAGATAAAGTAGACAATTTAGAAAGAGCTATGAAGAGAAGGCTCAGCTCAATTAAGATCATCTCAAGGGCAATAATACATATGAGCATCCAAACTTCATGAGAAGGGTTACAATCATATCCATGCTACCAACCAGAGAGAAGACATGAGGAAACATCAAGGCCATCATAGCGGTATGCATAAGCAACCATCCAAGGCAAAATAGTCCATAGTGATCCGGTTCTACACCAAATAAATAGAAAAATAAGCCAAAAAGACCACCACCAAACCAAAACCCACAATAAACCAATCTTAAAGCCAACATCCCGAAGTTACAACGGATCATTGGCCAAGCTAAAATAAACCAAGCGTAACTCCATAGAAGGCACCACCAATAGGAAGAACACATGAAAAGGCGGTTAGCATAAATAGGGGAACAACACAATCGAGCAAAATAGTCCCAAAGGCAAAACAACAACCAACAACTATCTCCAGAGCACTAGCAATCCAAATCCAAGAGCAAAACCTCCACCCAAATAGCAAAATAGTAGGAGATAAGCAGCAGTAGAGAGAGGAAAGTCATAACATAGAGAGGCCAAGTGGGTATCCATAAATTACCATCAAAACCACCACCAAGGTAGCCAAAAGAACGGCAAATCCACAACCACCAACCAAGTGGCAAATATCAAGAAATAAGGAGAGCCAAATAACCTAGAGGGAGTCAATACCAATAACAAACATAAATCCCAAAACAATAAGCAACAACACAAGCATCCAAGGCAAGACAGCAGCCACAAAAAACCCCTCAAGCAGCTAACCCTGGACAACAAGTCCTAAAACATGACCAAAATAACCACAAGAACTCATATCCTCCACCAACAAAATAGCCAATAAAACCACCTAGGCTAGCAGCCAACAGGATGAGCAACAAGAAAAATTAGAGTAGTAGAAAAACTAACACCCAAACCAGGAACAAAAATAAAAGAAAAGCAGAATAGAAACACAACTAGAGAACCCAACCAAAAGCACCTAAACCAACCATCAAACATAGCCAACACATCCACTCAGCCAACCAACCAAAATAATAGCCATCCCGGTCGATAAAAATCAACCAACAGACAAAGCTGACATTACAAAGCACAAAAAAGAGGGAAAGAACAACAACAAACAAAGCCACCCATGGAGATCTCAAAATAACCAAGAAACAAAATGGTAGTCACCACTAGACAAGGAGGAGGACCACCCAAACACTGGCAAACAAAACTATAAGGAAAGGAACAAGGCCGAGATAAACAAAACCCTTTCCAATTCCCAAGAGAGACAATCACCAAAGGAGAAAATAGAAGACAACAACCAGAACTACCTCTAATCCACAAGGAGGGAAAACCAACCAGTAAGCCCCCAAGGCAAACTAGGAAAGGAGAACATCAACCAAAAAAACCCAAAACTAAGCCAAGCTAGAAGAGGCCAACAGCAGCCATGAAAAAATAACCACCCAAAATAACCAAGAAAATGGAAGAAGCAAATCGCAGCAACCAGTAGAGCCAACCATAGTAGCCAAAAATCCAATTCAAATAAGGCCATAGAAAACCAAAACCAGAGGCAAACCCAACATCCATTAATAAAAGGGGTAGGCTAAAAATGAGCACAACCACAACCAAATAGGAGACCCTCAAAAATCACTATGTGTGACAAAGAAGCATAAGAGCCATAGAAAGAAAACCACCAGTCTTAGAGGAGAGTGAAATCAATTGTAACCACTATGACCCAAAAAAGGGTTTGTCAAGTATAGAATGGGGTTAAGAGGAAGGGGTTTAAGTTTAGAAATAAACTCAGAAAAAACCACTTCTTGGTGATGGAAGCACAAAATAAACAACCAAAAAATAGTTTGAATAAAACCACCATAGCAAAAAGATCAACAAAATAGCATAAGGTTAAAATCTGAGGTAAGATAGTCCAATGTTATCCAGATTGACTAGACCACACATATGCTTAGGTATGCTATGGTTATCAAATAAAGTGAGCTCATTTAATTCCCCTCCCAAATTAGCCAGGAAATCAACATAAGCATTACCTTCACGAAGAATGTGAAAATTTTTGTAGCAAACTTGAGAAAGAAGCTTTTTAGTGTGATTACGAAGATAAAATAAGTCAGCATTCCCCATTTTTTATTATTGAGCATATAAAGTAAAAGAAGAGCATCAACTTCAATGCAAATATTAAAGAGGCCTTTGCTTAAACAAATATCAATAGCTTTGTTAACAACCATGAGCTCAACATAAATAAGAGAACAAGCTTTGAGGGGGTAGGCAAAAGCACAAATGACAGTACTTTTAAAATCCCTAAGAATTCCACCATAGCCATATTTGTTTGGGGAAATAGAACCATCGTATTGATCTTAAGAAAAAAATTTTTAGGCTTAATCCAATGTATCATCCTAATACTCTTGTTGGAAGGATCATCAAGCAAAGTGATACCCGATTTTTTACAAATTTATAACCTCTAAAGTGAAGATTACTAATTAAATATGCATTTAACAAAGTATGAATTATTTTTAGTTCTAGTAAGGATCCTTTTATGGTTCATAGGGATACCATGATATTTAGCATCATTTATATCCATCCAAATGAACCAATAATGGGCAATAGTTAAAACTTTGATATGACCTTACACAATTTTGGAAACAAACTTCAAGAAGTTGATATAATGAAAGAGAGCCATGAAAATAGTTAGTGTTAAATAAATCATCATGCCATATCCAAAGTTTGGAAGCAATAGCACCATTGACAAAACATGATTAACATTTTCAATATGAAAGCAACAATAACACTTAGAAGGTAAATAAAACCCTTTAAGCTAGAGCAAGGAATCAACAGAGATGAAGTTATTCAAAATCTTCCAGGCTAAAATAGAATAAGAAATTGGAATGATATTTTTCCAAAGTTTAATGAAAACATTAGAGGTGTTCTAATAAAATTTCAAACCTCTTTAAGAACGAAATCACCATTGTAAGAGAGCTTGAAAAGAATTTGATCTGATTTATTAGAAAAAAATCGATGAAAACTTGTCAAAAAAAGAAATAGGGATGTCGTTCTCAAGTTTGTTTTTTATTTTAGTTATTATTAAGCCAAAAGAGTTAACTTTGATAGGCGTAGTGTGTAGATAAAAGGAGTCAATAGAGCCATTGCCAATCCAATTGTCTTGCCAAAAGAAGAACCCGAATGAATACCCCAAGATATTAAGGATTCACAACCCATTTAATGGAGCAAAGCCTTTTCCAAACCGGAGAGTCACCAACTTTATAAGCACGTAAGAGGGTGTTTACCTTGGCAATATTTTTCCATCATAAAATTAGCCCAAGGCTATCATTCTTTCTAAATTCCACGAGCTTATGAGAAGGCAAGTAGCTTCATGATTAGGTTTGCAACAAGACCACCTTCACTCAAAGGACCACAACATTTATGCCAAGTCCAATGCATTCTCTTAAGAATTATTGGACCTCCAAAACAATTATTAAGCATGCGATCAATTCTAATAAGAGTAGAATTTGTGGGAATAATAGTTTGAATCAAATAAGAGGCATGAATTGAGAGTGCTTTTAAGAATAGTAAGCCACCAAAGGAAAGTAAATGGAATTCCCAAAAAGAAATTTTATTTAAAATTTTTTGAATTAACTCATCAAAAGGAGGGATCATTTTGGACCTTTAAAAAGAGGAGCACCTAAGTACTTAAGAGGTTAGTGTTGATGTTTAAAATTAGAGATATGCAAGAATTTGATTGATTTTATTATTGGAGATACTTGAAGAAGTAATAAAATAGCTTTTGTTATCATTGATAGAATGACCACTTTCTCTACCAAATTTATTTAAAAAAATCTTGATATTCTTGATATAATGAATAGAAGCATTGTATAAAATAATAAAATCATCTACAAACCTTAAGTGGGGAAAAGAAAGACCACCAAAAGTTTTATAGTACATACTAGGATTATTTAAGAATAACTAAATTGATACTCCTAGATATGTACTCAACATCAATAATAAATAAAGCAACAAATGAAAGATTCCCTTATCTTAAGCCATGGGAAGAAGGAAAGAAGCCCAAAGCTTCCCCATTAAGCAAAATAGAGAACCAGACATTATTAATATAATTTTTAATAAGAAAAATAAATTTATCAGAAATCCAAAATAAATTCAGAATATGGAAAAGGAAATCCAAGAGATATTATCAAAAGCTTTGGTAATATCTAATTTGAAAAGAATGTTTCCACCTCTAGTCTTTGCATCTAAATCATGAATTAATTCTTGGGCAAGTAAAATGTTATCAAAAATAGATCTACCTCTACCAAAACTAGTTTGGTTTAGAGAGATAATCTTATGAAGTAAAATACTAAGCCTGTTGGAATGAACTTTAGATCAGCTTATTGAAGTAGGTGTAAAGACTAATAGGTCCAAAATCACTCTAATAGTCTGGGTTATCTTTTTTAGGTATGAGAGCATTAGAAGAGCTAGAAATATCTAGGAAAAGGATTTCCATTAAAAAAATTAACCATAGCCTCAATCAAATCATTTTTCATAATAAACCAACATTTTTTGGAAAATTGGGCAGTGAAACCCTCCAGACCATCAATAGAATCTATGTTCATGCTATTAAGAACTTTAAATATTTCTTCTTCATTAGGCATAATAGTAAGAAAATTATTATCATCATTGGTAATAATAGAAGGAATTAAGTGTGATTTAGAAATAGCTTCATAAGAGCAACTCTTATTAAGCATATTTCTAAACTAATTAATGACTGAATCATTAATATCATTATTTTCTGTAATCCATTCACCGTTGTCATCTTTAATTTTTTGAATATTATTCAAGGCTTTCATTTTATTAACTAAAGCATGGAAATAACTAGTTTTCATGCACCATCTAATGTGTTTACTAGCAACTTTTGGTGTCAATAAGTCTCTTTCATATTTTGAAAATTAACAAGCTTATCTTTGCCTCAATCAAGTCCTAATCTTAGAAGTATCGACATACAGACTTCAAGATCACAAACCAATTTTTCCATATCTTTGATATTAGCAAAAGGTTTTTAAATAATGCTTGTTCCACCAACCCAGAGTTTGTTTAAGTATTTTAAGCTTGAACCAAAGTCTTTTCATCCCCATAATAGAATTATCAGGATGTACATGAGCTTTCCAATTGTTAGCCACAACATTAAAAAACTCAATATGCTGAATCTACATGTTTTGAAATCTAAAAGGATAAAAAATTTTTAATCTATTAGAATTATCTTTAATAGAAACTAAAAGAGGACCATGACAAGGTTCTGTAAATGATTGATAAGTAATAAAATTGAGTAATCCAATGAGTATTAATAAGAATTGTCCAACCTTGCCAAAGTCTAGAGTTTTGCCAAGTATAATTAGAACCCTTAAAACCAATATTAATCAAATTACAATCAAAGATCATATTGATAAATTCTTCCATGGAATGAATATTAGAGAGCAACCACCACTTCATTTAGAAGAGAACAAAATAGTGTTGAAATCACAACCAACAAACCAAGGTTTATTGATAGAGGTGGCAAAATTAGTCAAGTTATCCCAAAGAAGATTTCTACTAGATCTATTACAAGATGCGTAAACCAAAGAGCCCAAAACACAATAATCACCACAAGAGAGATTGACAACTTGATAAAAATCAAGAATAGAAATTCCTACAAAGTTATTTCAAAAAAACAAATCTAATTACTAACATTAGAGAAAAATTATTGAAATTGATCATTCTAGCAACATGGTTAATTTTATTAGCATGAATAAGCTCAAGAATAATATGTAAAGAAATATTATGAATACAACAAAAATTTCTAATACAATTATGAATAGAGGGTACCAATCCCTCTAACATTCCAAACTAAAAAATTAAACATAAAGAAAAGAAAAGGGGGGGAGGGAGTAAAAGTTACTTGAGAGAAGAGAGGGAGGGTTAGCTCTAGTGTTTCTTGGCAATTTGAGAGAAACATTTTTAACATTTTTTTTCTTTTTCGAATAGAAAGTTTGGAAGCCATTTTCTTTGCCCTTTGAATCATCATCCAAAAATGATTTAGCAACATTATTCACAGATTTAGGAGAAATCTATTGATGAGAAGTGAATTCTCCTTCTTCCAAGACACTGGAATTTATTAAAGATAAATGAGCTTCGAGAATAGCAAGGGAGGGAGCAAAATCCAATTTATTAAGAAGGCAAGTGGGAACACCAAACCCTTCTTCATCATTAGCCAAATTATTAGATAAAAGCAAATCTTTTTGAGAAGTTAAATTATACTAAATTTGAAATATGGAATCAAATTTATCAACCTAATTATCATGAGGTATTAAAGCCATATTCTTCATTGAATTAGATTGATGCATTATATTAAATTCCTCATTTATGTTCTCCATTAAAGCTTCATTTTCATCTATCAAAGCTAGCAAGGTTGCAAGGATCAAATTAGAGGAAACAAAATCCTCATTTAAAAGTTTAGAAAAGTTATTGTTCATATTAGAAGCCTTCAATTGCTTAGAAGAAATAAAAGGTAAAGTTATTAGGAACATTCAAAGAATCCTTTTTTTTCCAAAGTAGTTTTTGATATTTAACAAGCCTAGGGTTAGGAATAGAAGTTTACTTAATAGGATTTTCTTTTTAGGTGAGGATGAAGAATGAAACATTCAGAATTATGATGCCCATGGATTTTGAAGTGAGAACAAAAGACGTGAAAATTTTCAAATTCAATTTTGCATATAACCATAATTTTCAGATCCCAACTAGATTTCTTTTGGGTGTTTCTTGGTAATGTCCAATTCAACAAGGATTCTAGCCATTGAAGGCTGAGATTTTGTAGCTGTTGCTTGATCAAAATGCAATGGCCAACCAAATAAGGCACCCACAGTAAAAGGGAATTCCTGGTTACCAAAATGAATTCACATATTTGGGAGAGAAATCCAAACTAGAATAATTGGGGATTCTTCTTTAATATCAAATAGTGGAGACCATTTCAGCAACCTAATTTGGCAATTGAAAACAAAATAAGAACGATGAGAGAAAGCACAAGAGTAATTCAAATCATTTATTAATTGAATCAAAATGTGGTGAGGATCAATAAAACCAATCATAAAAGCATGTGAAAGTTTTAGACTATGAAAGAAAGAGCAAATGTTTTCATTATGCAATGAGTAAACTTTCCAACCAAGGTGAATTCAAATGGCTTAGCAATATTTTCCAGAACTAGATCAGAACACATAACCGCAGGCATGCATCAAAAAGAAGTCAAAAATAAGTTCAAGGGACTCACCAGAATAGCCATCCTTACCATTGAGAATGTCTTTGAATGATTTCAAGCCAAGCCCGGTAGAAGATGCCTTAGTAGGATCCATAGGACCTTCAGTTTTCCCCAAGAATCATTAAAGAAGATGCTAAGCCATGACATCACTCCAAGAAAGACACAAAATCACCAAGCAACTTGTCGATTCCAGAAGTGAAAATCACTCAAAATAGCCATCAAGCAGCATCCAGAAAACACAAAATGAGGGCAAGAAAAGAAAATTGCTAGAACACTAGGAGAGGCCTCGAGGTGGGGTTTCTTCACTTTAATTTTTAATATTATTAGGGTTTAGGTTTATAGTTTAGTTTAGGGTTTAGGGTTTTGGGTTTAGGTTTGGGTTTAGTTTAGGTTTTTTATTTAGGTTTTAGGTTTAGTTTAGGTTTTAGGTTTTAGGTTTAGGTTTTAGTTTATTTTTGGTTTATTTTAGATTTTTAGGTATTTGGTTTTTTTAACAGAATAAATTCATATTCAATAATTCTTCTTTCGATTTCATCAACCAAGTAACACACCAAGTTTTCTAACACGAACATAGATAAAAAATGAGCACGCATAGAGCAAATTAAAACCCTAGATAGCTAAAACTATCTCTACTATAAATACACATTTCCATAAGCAACAAATTGACCATTTTCTTCGCTTCTAGTGCCCATTAGAACTCACCCTCTCTGAGTAGCAAATCCACCATCATATCCCAGATCTCTCCCTCCGCCACCACCATGAATGTAACCACCATCGCTCCTCTTGCCTCCATAACCACTACTACTTTGACCTCCATGTCCATATCCACCATCACCTTCAGATCCCCCACCACCACTTCGATAACTGCCGCCTTCGCCTATATCAATATATCTAGACTGAGCCTGGTTGATAGTGATATTCCTGTCTTCAAGGTTATGTCCATTCTTAAGGTTTAAGTTTAGGTTTAGGTTTATTAAATTTTAGGGTTTAGGTTTATTTTTTAATTTATTAGTTACTTTAGGCTTAGGTTTATCATATTTGGGTTTAGGGTTATGTTTATGCTAGGGTTTAGTGGAAGTTTAGGGATGATTTAGGAGTGAGTTTAGGGATTTTAGGGAGTTTAGTAGTAGGCCTGGGGTGTGGTAGGTTTAGCTGTGGCCTTGGGCCCAGCACTTAGTCAGTTTAGGGCTCAGTGGTTTAGGAGGGTTATCTGGGCTGGTTAGGCCTAGGGCCTAAGGGCCTAGCCCATGATGGGGCTCAGGGCCAGGGCTCACAACCCAGTTTAGGTTTGGGGCTGGCTCAGTGGGGCCCAGGTTGGGTTTTAAGGTCATTGGGAGGCCTGGCCCAGGGTAGGCCCAGGTTTAGGGTTTAAGATTTTGGCCTGGGGTTTTGCCTAGGGTTTAGGTTTAGTTTAGTTTATTTTAGGCTTTTTGGTTTAGGTTTGATTTAGTTTATTTTATTTTAGGTTTATTTATTTATTTAGGTTAGGTTTATTTTAGGGTAGATTTTTAGTTTATGTTTTATTTTATTTTATCTTTTATTTCATTTTAGGTTTTATTTATTTTATTTTAAGTTTTATTTAGTTTAGGCTTAAGTTTTAGATTTAGGTTTAGGGTTTAGGTTTAGGGTTTAGTTTAGGTTTAGGGTTATGGTTTAGGTTTAGGTTTAGGGTTTAGGTTTAGGTTTAGGGTTTAGATTTAGGGTTTAGGTTTAGGTGGTGGTTTAGGGTTTAGGTTTAGGGTGTTTTAGTTTAGGGTTTAGGGTTTTTTTTTCTTTTTTTGATAAAGAAAAAATTCAGATTCAACTTTTCTTCTTTTTTATTTCATCAACCAAGTAACAGACCAAGTTTTCTATGACACAAATGACAACACATCCATAGAGAAATTTAAAACCCCTTGATAACTAGAACCATCTATATTATAAAGACATAGTTCCATAAGTAGATCGATTGGTTGTTCTTCTTAGTTCCCATCAGAACCACCTCGGCCTCTCGATAAGCAGGATCCACCATCGTATCCCTGATTTCTTCCTCCGCCACCACCACTATTGAAACCATCGTTGCTCTTCCCACCTCCATAACCACCACTGCTCCTACCACCTCCTCCATATGCAACAACACCTGTAGATCCCCCTCCACCACTGTGATAACCGCCACCTTCTTTCTCCTCCACGGATCCAAATTGAAGCACGGTTGTGATGTTCCTACCATCAAGGTCCTGCCCATTCTTCAAGTTTAGGTTTAGGTTTATTAGGTTCTAAAATTTAGGTTTAATTTTTAATTTATTTAGTTACTTTAGGTTTAGGTTTAGGGTTTAGGGTATAGTGTTTATGATTAAGGGTTTAGGGTTTTAGGGCCTATGCATTTAGGGTTTAGGGTTTAGGCTTTTTTAAGGATTATGTGTTAAGGTTTATGGGTTAGGTTTCTAGGTTTAGTGTTTAGGATTTAGGATTTAGGGTTTAGGATTTTTTTTCTTAAATTAAGTAAACTAGTAAGTTTCAGCCTATTTAGTTTATTATTTATTTATTTTAGTTTATTTTATTTTTATTTAGGTTTATTTTTATTTTATTTAATATTTTTATTTATTTAGGTTTATGTATTTTAGTTTAGGTTTTTAATTTTAGTTTATTTTTTAAGTGTAGGTTTAGGTTTTATTTTATCTTTTTATGTTTAGGTTTAGGTATTTATTTTATTTTTTTTAGGTTGAGGTTTTAGGTTTTTATTTTTGGTTTATTGTTAGGTTTAGGTTTATTTTTAGTTTATTTTATTTTATTTAGTTTAGGTTTAGGTTTAAGTTCAGTTTATTTTAGGTTTAGGTTTAGGTTTAGGTTTCATTATTTTATTTAGTTTATTTTAGTTTAGATTTAGGTTTATTTTATTTTATTTATTATTTTTCTTTAAATTTTAGGTTTTATTATAGTTTTGGGTTTAGATTTTATTTTTTTAATTAATTTTGGTTTTTTTTGGTTTATTTAGGTTTAAGTTTTAATTTAGTTTTATTATTTTATTTTATTTTTTTTTTTATTTTTTTTACATTTAGTTTTTTATTTTTTAATAAGTATTTTTCCTTAGGTTTATTTTTTAGTTTAGTTTTATTTATCTTATTTTAGTTATTCTTTACTAGTTAATTCCATTTTATCATAGTTATATATCTCTTTTATATCTATTTTAGGTTTTATTTATTTATCTTTATTCAGGTCAGTTAAGGTTTGTCAGGGGCCTTTAGGCTCAGGGGGGTTTTGGGTTTAGGGCCTGGGGCAGGTTTAGCCCCAGGATTTAGTGTTTAGGCTAGTTGGTCAGTGTCAGCTTTACTTTAGGGCCAGGCCTAGGCTCAGGCCATGGGTTTAGGTTTAGGGTCAGGTTTGGCTCTGGATTTAGGATTTAGGTTTAGGATTTAGGCTCATGGGAGTGTTGTGGCTAAATATTTAGGCTTTAGGTCTGTCTCCAGGTTTAGGTCAGGTAGTTTCCAGGGTTTAGGTTTTAGGTTTAGTTTGGTTTAGGTAGGGTTTAGAAATTTGCAAAATGCAAAGCACTTAGGTTTATAGTTTATTTTTAATTATTTTAGTTTATTTTAGTTTTTATTTTATTTAAGAATATTTTTTTATTATTTTGCTTAGTTTATATTATTTATTTTGTTTAGTTTTTGTTTTAGTTTATTTTTATTTAGGTTTAGATGGTTTATGTAGTTTAGTTTTATTTTATCTTATTAGGTTTAAGTTTTATTTTTTATTTTTATTTAGGGTTTTATTTTATTTTTTTTAGGTGTAGGTTTAGTGTTTTAGGTTTATTTTAGTATTTAGGTTTATTTTTTATTTGTTTTATATTTAATGTTTGGTTTAGTTTATTTTAAGATTAGGTTTAGGTTTTATTTATTATTTGGTTTAATTTAGGTTTATTTATTTTATTTTATTTTAGTTTAGTTTTATTTTATTTAGGTGATATTTTTAGTTTATTTTTATTTATTTAGTTTTATTTCTTATTTATTATATTCATAAGTTTAGGTCAGGTTTAGATTTAGGTTTAGTTTTTATTTTATTTTTATTTTTTTTATTTTATTTATTTTAGGTTTATTTTATTTTATTTATCAGTGTTTAGGTTTCTTGTGGTTTTAGTGGGTGGTAGGGGTTTAGTTTTAGGGATTGGGCAGAGTGGTTAGAGTTTAGTCAGGGCTCAGGTTTGTATGTCAGTGTTGTAGTTAGGTAGAGAAGTGGTTAGAGTCAGGGTCATGGTTTAGGGTCAGTGGTGGAGTCAGGTTTGCTAGGCTCAGGGGCCAGGTGAGTGCAGGTAGTGGGGTATTTTAGGGTCCAGAGGGCCTAAGTAAGTAGGTTTTGGGTTAGGTTTTATTTAGAATACATATTTTTATATTTAATTTATTTATTATTTTAAGTTTATTTTATTTTTATTATTTAAAGTTTTATTTTAGTTATTTATTTTATATTTAAGTTTATTTATTTATAGCCTTTATTTATTTTATTATTTTTAGGTTTATTTTATTTTATCAGTTTTAATTTTAGTATAGTTTAGGTCTCATTTATCTTATTATTTATTTTACTTAATTTATTTATATTTTTAGTTTAGGTCTTATTTATATTTTATATTTTATTTAAGTTTAAGTTTTATTTAATTGTTTATTTATAGTTTTTTTTTTTGGGATCAGGCTCAGCCTAGGTTAATAGGTTTAGGGTCCAGGCCTGGGTTTGGAGTTTTTAGTTTAGGTGGTTTAGGTTTAGGTTTAGTTTTAGTTTAGGGCCTTTAGGGAGTTTTAAGGTTTAGGTGTTAGGCTTGGGGCAAGGGGTTTTGTTTATTAGTAGTTTAGGTTTAGGTTTAGGTTTAATTTAGGTTTAGGGTTTAGGTTTTAAGGTTTGGAGTATTGTTTAGGTGTTTTTAGGGTTTAGGGTTTAGTTGGGGTTTTAGGTTTTATGGTTTAAGGTTTTTTTCTTAAAAAAAAAATTCATATTCAACATTTCTATTTTTTGATTTCAACCAAGTAACAAGTTGTCATATAAGTGAGATAAAAATGAGCATGCATAGATCAAATTAAAACCATAGATTACTAGAACCGCTTTCTACAGAAAAGACATAATTCCATAAACAATATATCATCATTGGTTTCTTTTCTCTTCCCATCGAACCCCCACCTCTGTGGATCCACCATCAAATCCATGAACTCTCCCTCCGCCACCACCATGATTGTAACCTCTATCGCTCCTCCCACCTCCATAATTTCCACTGCTCTGACCACTAGATCCATATCCATCTGCACCTCCAGATCGTGCACCACCACTATGATAACCACTGCCTCCACCTTCGCCTCCATCGCCAGATTTAGACTGAGTCTAATTGATGATGATGTTCCCGCCATCAAGGTTTTGCTCATTCATAAGGCTTAGTTTTTTTATTTATTTAGTTACTGAGTTATGGAGTTTTAGGCTTGGGATTATTTGGGTTTAGGTTAGGTTGGGGTTTAGGGTTTAGCTTTAGGGTTTAGGTTTAGTGTAGGGTTTGGGGAGTTTTAGTGTTAATGTGGTTTGGCCAGGGTTTAGTTTAGAGTTTATTATTTTAAGGGCTTAAGGTGGTTTTATGTGGTTTAGTGGTTTAGGGTTTAGGTGGTTTGAGTTTAGGGTCAGGGTTTAGGGTTAGGTTTAGGTTTAGTTTAGGGTTTAGCATTTAAGATTGGGTTTAGGTTTTAGAGGTTTAGGGTTTAGTTAGGTTTTTTTTTTGAAATTTAGTAAACTGGGGTTTAGTTTATTTAGTTTACTTTATATTTATTTATTTTATTTTTTATTTTATTTAGGTTTATTTTTATTTAATCTAGTTTAGTTTTTCATTTAGGTTTATTTATTTTAGTTAGTTTTTTTTTTATTTTAGTTTATTTTTTTAAGTTTAAGTTTATTTTATTTTTTTACTTTAGTTTTTTTATTTTTTTAGTTTTATTTTTATTTTTATGTTTAGGTTTAGGTATTTATTTTTTTAGTTTATTTTATTTTATTTTAATTTTTATTTTAGTGTTTTATTTTTTATTTATTTTAATTTTTTTTATTTAGTTTTTATTTATTTTATTTATTTATTATTATTTTATTTTATTTAGGTTAGGTTTAGCATAGTTTCATTTTATTTTATTAGTTTAAGTTTATTTATTTATTTTTTATTTTAGTTTATTTTAGTTAGTTTTTATTTAGTTTTAAAGTGTTTTAGGTTTAGGGGTTTAGGGTGAGTTTAGGTTTAGGGTTTAGTTGTAGGTTAGGATTTAGGGTTTAAGTCACTGATTAGGGTTTTAGGGTTTAGTGATTAGGAGTTTTGTAGGGTTTTAGGGTTTAGACAGGTTTAGGGTTTAGGGTTTTGGGTGGGTTGGGTAGGTTGGGTTTAGTTTTAGGTTTTATTTAGTTTTTATTTTAGGTTTTATGGTTTTAGTTTTATGGTTTGGGTTTTATTTAGGAGTTTAGGGTTTAAAGTTTTTAGGGTTTAAGTTTTAGGTTGTGGTTTAGGTTTTTTGTTTGGTTTTTTCTTAAAAAAATCTGATTCAACATCTCTTTTTCGATTTCATCAACCAAATAACACACCAAGTTTTCTAAGACATAAGTGACAATATAAAAAATGAGAATGCAGAGCAAAAAAACCCTAGATAACTAGAATTATCTCTTATATAGACCACATAATGATTGGATTTTTATTTTCTAATTACTATAAGAACCACCCCACCTCAAGTGGCAGATCCACCATCAGGATCTCTCCTGCCACCACAGAAACTCGCCTCCTCCCACCTCCATAACTGCTCACCACCACATCCATAACCATTTGTGACTCCATATCCCCACCACCTCTCAGATAACCGCCACCTCCCCTCCTCTCCCAGATCACAGATCTTGATAGTGATATTCTTGCCATCATTCTTCCCATGGTTTAGGTTTATTTATTTATTTATTTAAAATACTTTAGGTTTAGTTTTAGGTTTAGTGGTCTGTAAGATTAAGGTTTAAGGTTAGGTTTTAGGGTTTCATATTTAGGCTTTAGGTTTTAGGGTGTGGTTTTAGGTTTAGGTTTTTTTAAGTTTGAGATTTGTTAGTTTAGGTTTAAGGTTAGTTTAGGCTAGGGGTTTAGGTTTAAGATTTAGGTTTAAGATTAGGCTTTAGTTGTGTCAGGATTTAGGGTTTAGGGTTTTAGGTTTAGGGTTGGGTTTATTTTTTTAAAAAAAAAACTTCTAGTTTAGGTTTATTTAGTTATTTTATTTTATTTATTTTATATTTTTTATTTTTTATTTAAGTTTATTTTATTTTATTTTAGTTTTGTTTCTTTATTTAGTTTAGTTTTTTTATTTTAGTTTTAGCTCAGTTTTAGTTGTTTAGTTTATTTTATTTTTTATTTTAGGTTTATTTTTTAGGTTTAAGTTTTTTTAATATATTTTTTGTTTATTTTTTTTATTCTAGGTTTAGTTCTTATTTTATTTAGGTTTAGGTTTTTTTATTTTTAAGTTTAAGTTTATTTATTTAATTTTAGTTTAGTTTTATTTTATTTATTTTTCTAGGTTTTTTAGTTTAGTTTAGAATTTTATTTATTTTATTTTTATTTAGGTTTTTTATTTATTTTATTTTTTAGGTTTTATTTAGTTTAGGTTTAGGTTTTGGTTTTGGGGTTTAGGTAGTAGGGTTTAGGGTAGTTTAGGCTGAGTTTAGATTTAGAGTTTTGTTTAGTAGGTTTAGGGTTTAGGGTTTAGGTTTAGGGTTTAGGGTTTTGTTTAGGTTTTATTTTATTTTTATTTTATTTTATTTATTTAGGTTTAGGTTTTAGGGTTTAGGGTTCAGGGGTGATTAGGTTTAAGGTTTAAAGTTTTTTAATAGAGAACATTCAACATTTCTTCTTGATTTCATCAACCAAGTAACATGAAGTTTTCTACAAGTCACAATGTAGATAAAAAGTGAGCATGCATAGAGCAAATCAAAAACCCTAGATAACTAGATTCATTTCTACTATAAAGACATAGTTCCATAAGCAGATCAGATCGACCATTTTTCGCTTCTAATTCCCAAACCACCCGCCTTCCTCAAGTGGGATCCCCCCATATATCTACAATCTCTCCCTCTCGCCACCACCATGGTGTAACCTCTGTCGCTCCCACCACCATTACCACCACCACTGTATATCCACCAACTCCCACCCCACCAGTGATAATCCGCCTCCACCTTGCCTTGATGATGTTCTCGCCATCAAGGTTCTACCCATTTTAAGGTTTATATTTTTATTTATTTATTTTATGTTTATTTAGTTGGGTTTAGGTTGTGTTTTAGGTTTAGGGTTCAGTGGGTTTGGGGTTGGGTTTAGGTAGGGTTTAGTGTGTTTAGGGTTTAGGTGCCTGGAGTTTGTGTAGTTAGTGGGTGTGGAGGAGCCAGGTTTAGGTTTAGGGGTCAGAGGGTTTAGGATGGTTTAGGGTTTAGGGTTTGCAGTGGTTCAGTGTGGGGGTTTAGGATTTTTTAAGTATTAGGTTTCATTTGTTTAATTTATTTTAATTTTGAGTTTATTTTATTTTTATTTCTTTTATTTAGTTTAGTTTATTTTAGGATTTTTATTTAGTGGTTTAGTTTATTTTAATTAGGTTTGGGTTTTTTAGCTTTTTTAATTTAATTAATTTAATTTTAAGGTTTAAGTTTTATTTTTTTATTTTAGGTTTAGGTTTTTTATTTTATTTTATAATTTTATTTGTTTTGGTTTAGTTTTTTATTTTCCTAGTTTTTATTTTTATTTTTATTTTTTTTATTTAGTTTAGTTTATTCTTTTATTTATTTTATTTTTTATTTATATTTTACTTTATTTTATTTTATTTTTAGGTTTAGGTTTTAATTTAGGTTTTAGTTTACATTTTTATTTTAATTGATTTTTTATTTTATTTATTCAGGTTTTTATTTATTTTATAGGTTTATTTATTTAGGTTTAGGTTTTAGGTTTAGGGTTTAGGGTTTGGGATTAGAGGCTTTAGGGAGGTTTAGGCCTAGGATTTAGGGTTTAGAGGTTTTGTAGATCTCAGGTTTAGTTTTGTGGTGGCTTTAGGGTTTAGGGAGTTTAGGTTTAGGGTTTAGGGTTTAGTTTAGGGTTGGGTAGGTTTTAGGTGTAGGTTTATGTTTTAATTTAATTTAATTTATTTTATTTATTTAGGTTAGGTTTTAGGGGTTTAAGTTGGGTTTAGGATTTAGGGGTTTAGGGTTTAGTGTTTAGGATTTAGTGTTTTTAAAGTTTAAGGTTTAGGGTTTTTTTTTTAGGTTTAGGTTTTAGTTTAGGGTTTAGAGGTTAAGGTTTTTTTTGTGGGAAAATTAGGGGAATTTTATTGCCACCAAATAAGGAGTACAAAGTCCTTAAAGGGGATAAATCTCTAAACTAATGGTCAAAGAGCTATAATAAAACCTAAAGAGATGAATCCCAAACTATTACAATATTAAATAAAGAGAAGCAAAAGAAAAACTAAATCATCAACAATAGAAGATCCATATGAGCAATAACAAAATCCACTTGATTTCTTTGATAATAGAAAATCCACGCTAGACCAACCTATAAAAGACATCTACAACATTCTAAGGAAAGGATGAGTACAATTAAGTAGGCATAAAGAGAAAGAGCAAAGTAAAGAAAGTAAAATGCTCAAAGAATCATCTTCAGGAGCAATACTATATGTAAGCATCCAAACTAAGAAGGGTTACAATTACATATATAAGTACCAAGAAAACAAATAGGAAACATCAAGGCCATAGCCAACATACCTCATATAGGCAATCCGTGAGATCATCATCCAACAATGCGCAAAGTCTTCCAACCAGAAACATCCAAACACCACCAAAATAACCAAGCTCAAGAAGGCGCACCAATAGCCATTCATTAGGGACAAGAAAACCACCAAATCCAACACCAAAAGTGAGGAGAAATACCAAAAAGAGCAAGCACCATTAGGGATAACAACACGCCCGAAAGATGATAGGCCCAAAGCCAAAGAACCATCCCAAGATTGTCCCCAAAGCAACAACAAACCAATACCCAAATAACTAACACCAATACAAACCACCAATCCAATCCATGTAGAGGATAACCCAAGTAGACAAGCAAAAGATAAAAGGGTGTGTACCTCCACCAAGACAGATAAAAAAGACTAAAGGAGCATCCAAAGAAGGCTACCAAGAAGAATAGCAAGTGTAACAGAAAACCACCACCAAACTAAGAGGCTATAGGAAATAGGGAGAGCAAAATACATTTAAAGAGATAATACCCAAAATAAAAGACACCAAACCAAGTCACTAGCACCCAATGACCTTCTGAAACCCAAATGACATCAAACCAAAACCAAGAAAAAACTACAAGAGCTCACTAGCAAGAAAAAACAACCAATAAAGCCGCCTATCACCAAACAACATTTATGGCATGGGAGAAAATAGACCCAAAAGCCGCCACCCAAATAGGAGAAAAAGAAAAAGATAAGCAGCTGCAGCCAACAGAGGAAGACCATTACAAGAGGAGGCTGAAAACATAACCAAAAGAACCAAACCAAAGCCAACAAAACTGATCATGAAGCCCTAATCAATAAAATAAAAAAATAATAGCCAACAAATAACCTCAACCAAATCCAAACCAAAGATAAACCAAACAACCCCAAGATCTTCCACCAATGAGGAGGTAAAACTAGCCAACAAACCCACCTAGTCAACCAACCCACCAACCAACTTAGCCAATCAACTCTACCCAACAAGGCCACCCAACCACCACAATAGTAAAATATCCAACCTGATAAAGAACTAGCGATATGAGGCAAACCTCATTCGAGGGAAAGATAGATGGTGTATACACAACCCAATTGAGGCCACCAAAACAACCAAAATAATTGTGGTAATCACCAGTAAACAACCAAGGAAAGGTAGAGAGGACCACCAACCCACCAAGAAAACCAGAGGAAAGGAACCTAACTCGAAAGCAAAATAAGGTCCCTTTTACAAGAATAGCCACCACCAAAGAGAAAATAAGAAGGCAACAACCACATCATCAAGCTTCAAGCAAAGTGAGAGGAACAACAAACAATCCGCCAAGATAGAAAAAGAAAGAACCGCCCAAAAAAGCCCAACACTAAGATAGAAAAGACTAAAAATAGCCTTCAAACAAACACCACCCAAGACAACAGCAGGTAGGTAGAACAATCAGAGCATCCACCAAACAAGGCAGCACTCATAGAAAATGAGGTTAGCCAAGACCCTAAAGAAGAATAGTAAGGAGCAATCCTAATATGGGAAAGCACAAAAGCAATAATCAATAAAAAGGCTCAAATAAAACACTATAGCCAAAGACTAATAAAAAAAGCCACAAGTTAAAGTCTAAAGTAGTAGAACAATCTAGATTAACCAAGCCTATCAACTTAGGTAAGTTTTGATTATCTAATATAGTGAGCTCATTCATTTAATTCAAATTGGCTAGAAATCCACAAGCATTACCTTCATGATGAAATATGAGAAATTTTGTAGCAAACTTAAGAGAGGAGGGTTTTAGTGTGATTAAGGAGAAAATAAGTTTTTCCCATTTTATTAGAAGTGAGCATATCAAGTAAAAGAAGAGTGTCAACTTCAATCCAAATATTAAAGAGGCCTTTGTTCAAAAAACTATCAATAGTTTTATTAACAACCATAAGTTTGAGCATAAATAACATAACATGCTTTGAGGGGATAAGCAAAAGCACAAATGATAGTATCTTTGGAATCTAATAATACCACCACAACCATATTTATTAGGTGAAACTAAACCATCAAGTATTGATTTTAATAAAGTTCTATTAACAACCATAAGAGCATAAATAACATAACATGCTTTGAGGGGATAAGAAAAAGCACAAATGATAGTATCTTTGGAATCTCTAATAATACCACCATAACCATATTTATTAGGTGAAACTAAACCATCAGTATTGATTTTAATAAAGTTCTCATTAGGTTTGATCGAATGGATGATTCTAACAGCCTTATTGAAAGAAACATTAGGCAGAATGAGACCTAATTTTTAACAAATTTGTAACTTCTAAAATGGATGTTACTAATTAAATTAGCATTAAACAAAGCATGAATTTTTTTTTAGTTCTAGCCATGATCCTTTATGATCATTCTATAGGAATACCAATTTTGATATTTAGCATCATTTCAAAGTTCCATCCAAATGAAACCAAAATAGTAATAGCAATTAAGAATGGCATGACATTTCATTTTTGAAGCAACAATAGAAACTTAGAAGGTAAATAAAACCCTTTATTCTAGAAAGAAATCTACAAGAATAAAGTTATTCAAAATCCTCCAAGTTAAATAAGAAATGGGAATGATATTGTTCCAAAGTTTAATGAAAACATTAGAGGAGTTCTCGCTATCTCTAAATTCCAAACCTTTTAAGAATGAATTCACCATTGTAAGAGAGAGCTTAAAAAACATTTTGATTTGTTAAAAAAATAGGGCATTTATAAAGTTATCAAAAAAGAGAAATAGAGATATAATTTTTAAGTTTGTTTTCATTCCAATTGTTATTAAGCCAAAAAGAGTTAACTTTGATAGTAGCAGTAGAGTGCGTAGATAAAAGGGAGTAAATAGATCCATTGCCAATCCAATTTTCTTGCCAAAAGAAAGATGAACCAAAATGAACACCCAAGATATTAAGGATTCAACCCATTTAATGGAGCAAAGCCATTTCCAAATTGAGAGTCACCAAATTTATAAGCACATATAAGAGGGTGTTTACATTGACAATATTTTTCCATCTTAAAATTAGCCCAAAGGCTATTATTCTTTCTAAAATTCCACAAGAGCTTATGAGAGAAGGCAATAATAGATCACAAATAGTTTGCAACCAAGACCACCTTCACCCAAATGATCACAACATTTATGATGTCCAATGCATTCTTTTAATAGAATTATTAGATCCCCAAAAAAATTTATTAAGAAAGCGATCAATTTTGATAAGAGTAGAATTAGTAGAATAATAGTTTGAATCAAATATAGGCATTAAATTGAGAGTGCTTTTAAGAATAGTGAGCCTACCACCAAATGAGAGTAAATGAGATTCCCAAATAGAAATTTTATTTAAAATTTTTTGAATTAACTCATCAAAAAGATGGGATCATTTTGGACCTTCAAAAGAGGAGCACCAAAGTACTTAAGAGGTAAATGTTGATGTTTAAAATTAGTGATATGCAGATGTGATTGATTTTATTATTGGAGATACTCGAAGAAGTAATAAAATAGCTTTTGTTATCATTGATAGTAAGACCACTTTCTCTATGAAATGTATTTAAAAGATTTTAAGATTCTTGATATGATGAATAGAAGCATTGCAAAAAAATAATGAAATCATCCACAAAGCTTAAATGGGAAATATGAAAATCACCAAGAGTTCGTAATAGATACTAGATTATTTAAGAATAAATCATTGATGCTCCTAGATAAGTATTCAACAACAATGATAAATAAAGAGAAGATAAAGGATCCCCTTGTCTTAAGCCATGGGAGGAAGGAAAGAAACCCAAAGCTTCCCATTAAGAAAAATAGAAACCGTGCATTATTAATACAATTTTAATAGGAAAAATAATTATATCAAAACCTAAATAAATTCAAAATATCAAAAAGGAAATCCCAAGAGATATTATCAAAAGCTTTGGTAATATCTAATTTGAAAAGATGTTTCCACCTCTAGTCTTAGCATCTAAATCATGAATTAATTATTGGGCAAGTAAAATATTATAAGAAAT